>CALNHX010006797.1:0-83576 GCA_940337035.1 Agriotes lineatus
CGGAAATGCCCTTTACAGGACTTGTACGCCTACGCGTCCTGTAAAGATGCTCTTTCCGGACTTGTTGCGTAAACTACTATTAAGTGGCAATATTATAACATTGCAATTTTGAAAATCTCTTATTAAATAGGTACACTGCGCATTTTACTCGTTTTTTATGTTTTCTAAGCCTTCTACTAGCTGTAGAAATATTTCTGAATTTCATCAAAATTGTGTAGTGATCTATAAAATTTTGGTTATTTCAAGTATGAAAACGTGTTCTATAAAATCGTAGACATACAGAAATATGTATAGTACAGCTAAAAAATTATACACGTTTTAAATAAATATAACAGGAGAATTTTGATCCCAACATTTTCTTATTTCAATACATTAATTTCCATTAAAGAAATTAAATAGATATATTAAACGATGCTTTGGAGCATATATTATTAGTATACAGTATGGTCTTACCTTTATGATCTTCAGGTTTCCGGATGTGACGAGGAAGAGGCGTTAAGGAGCGTAAGACTGGACTATTATCATTGTCACTGGACCTGACTGGCTTTGGCCGAATTACCCTCATGTATTGACCTCTTAATTTTGCTTCAACTCTTTCGGATTCCTTTACCTTGCTTGAATCTAAAAAGTGTAGTGTTGGAAGCCGATGTAGAACGTAGTATCTGTAAAACAAAATTTAATTATTGGGCGCAAATGAAATATAATACAGTTCTCGGATGAAAATGTGATGTAAGCTCCATTTGAGGTGAAATTAGAAGACTTTTATATGATAGGATCAGGACAGCTAACCAAAAAGTTGCAATTGTGATAAAAACTGAAGTAATAATCTTTAACCCTAATAACGTTTCAACCGAGTCGTATCAGAACATTTTGAAGAAAATTATTTCAAAATATGACATAAGAAAAGCAATCAACGAACTAGTTCCACGTTTGTTTAATTTTGTAAAGAATTGGTGTTTTTTAGAACTACTATTTCATATATTACAAAATAAAACCAGTGGTTTTCATTAAATCGGTGCATATAACTCCATAAATATATAACTAATGATATGATTACAGGGTTCTTTATGTGTACGTGTTATTTTAATAAAGCAAGCTGAATATATTACCACCAATTCCTTTTACAGTGATCTAATTAAAATTTGTTTTTTGCTTCCCTACTACATTATACCTCTGTCTCAGGCCATGTTCGCCTTGTTACAGGCCATGTGACTACATGGAATGAAGTTCACGAACTTTACTATATTATACAGTGTGTTTAAACGTTCGGATATTTTATCCACTTATAGATCTCATTAATACAAACAAAACATCCTCAAAAACAAGGGTTTCGAAAACGTTCGTTTTCGATATACAGGGTGTTAAAGTTTAAAAAATCCATGGTTTATTGTCATCTAAAAAACACTTCTGGCTATTTTATTGAAATTTTTACAGTTTGGTTCTAACTTTATGAGTTATCTTTTGGATCTTTTATAGTTGATCCAGTAACTCCAGGGGCTTGTCCACGGGGCATGTCGATTAGGTTTTTCACACACAAAAAAATAAAGTCCAGCAGATCTTTTGCAATTTTCATATTTTTCTTTAATAAAGCAACTAAAAATGTATTTTTTTTTCTTCACAGTTCTTTCGAATCTCGCTTCGTTTACAAGAAAAAAAAATAAAGCCCATATTTTGCAAGTCGCTGAACCTGTTAATACAAGCTAAAATGCTTCAATATCTAAAAACCCTTAGCCGATTTTAGTGAAACTTTGAAGGTTTGCTGGTGCTATTAAGGATCATGTTTTAGCACACTTAAATTTAAATTACTTATTTCAGGGGCGGCCGGGATTTTTTTTTTTTTGAAAACTGTAACAGCCTCTATTAGTACAGTAAAATTGTCGTTGTTTAATCTAAAAGACACCACTGATATTTTGGGCTATTTTGGGCCCAGGTAGAAGAGCGAGGGCACACAGGAACCGAGCCGACAAGGGTCCACACACACACATGTGCGGGCAGTTGCCAATTCACATTTGTCGTAACAAGTTGTTTTCAATATTTGGTTAAGTTTGTTGTGAATAAATAACATTAAAATCAGCGGGAGTTTTATTGGTGCTTCAATTAAATAACACGAGAAATTAAGAAGCAAAACCACCATGGTCCTTCCAGCCGGACGAATTTAATTCGTTAATTACAACAAGGGAACTTCATATCAACGTGCCAGGACAACAATCCACCAAGGGAACTTCATATCAACGTGCCAGGACAACAATCCACTAAGGTGAGTCTCCGATCAATGATATTTTGTTAACCCCTGCTAAGCACTTCATTGAAATCCCTACATTACGCAACATTCCTTATTAATTCACCTAAACAAACCCCAACCATGAGTGAGTCAGACAATGCTTTAAAGAGTTTAAGAACAAAGCGGGGCCAAATCAAATCCGCGGTGACAAGATTCTCCACTTTTCTAAACTCTTTAAACAATATAAGCGACAACAATCTCAGCGCAATCGAGTTACGGCAACGTACTACTAAATTTCAAGAACATTGGCAGCTCTTTGATGACATACAATCTCAAATTGATGAAGTAGATCTAAACGAAATTGACGGTACAGAACGCGAAGAATTCGAAAACAATTATTTTCGGTTAATTAGTAAGGCTGAAGATCTCATTGCCAGGCATAATCAATCAACGTTCGTCCATACATCAAATAATCGAAATGAGCCTACAAGCAACGCCGAAAATCAATTGCAAAATCAAATTCGTCTCCCGCGAATAAATCTACCGTGTTTCTCTGGTTTATACGAGGAATGGTTTACATTCTACAACACATTTTCATCATTGATTCATGCAAATAATTCAATAACGGACATACAAAAATTCCAATATTTGAAAAGTTCCGTTTCTGGCAAGGCTTCTGATGTAATTCAATCCCTCGAAATTTCGGCGGAAAACTATCAAGAAGCCTGGGCTTTACTTAAAAACAGGTACGACAACAAGCGAATTATAGTACGAAACCACGTAAAGGCTATCTATGATTTACCCGTATTGACGAAGGAAAGTTTACACGGTTTACGGGAAATAGTGGATGGCATTTTAAAACATCTGCGAGCACTTAAGGCCCTAAAACGTCCGACTGAAGCCTGGGACGATTTGCTTACTCACTTAATCACCGCTAAACTGGACCCCATAACTAACAAAGAATGGGAAAGCAGGCAAACTTCAAACGAGCTTCCGACAATAAATCAGCTTATTGAATTTTTAACCCACAAATGCCAAACGTTGGAAGTTATATCCAAAAGTGCAAATCAACAACCAATCGCTCCTAAGTCGAAATCGGTCTTCCATAAATCTCCATTAACACATGTTTTAACAAAGAGGCTTATTTGTCAATTATGCTCCCAAGAACATTATGTAGTTCACTGTGAAAAATTCTTAGCGATGCCCATTGAACAAAGAATCGCGGAAATGAAGTCTAAAAGAATGTGCTTAAACTGCTTAAGAACCACAGCTCATCGTTATTATGCGAGCACTTGTAGGAAATGTCACAAACGCCATAACACCCTTTTACATTTACCTGTTCAACAATCACAGGTTATGGAAAATGCAGTTCAAGCAATTGCAACGTCGCAGTCGGATTCAATCAACGGAAATAATTCAACCGACCAAGCACAACATGCTACAACTAGTTACCACTCGCTGCCATCACAGGAATTATCTACAATTTTATTATCGACAGCATTAATTAATGTTTATGACAGCAGTGGAAATCAACACGTTTGCAGGGTTCTTCTAAATTCTGGTTCGCAATCAAATTTTGTCACATCTTCGTTAGTAGCGCGCCTAAATTTGCCCAAAGAATCAAAGGCCACGCCGGCAGCAGGAATTAATCAAGCTAGTGTTCAAGTTCACCATGCAGTAACTGTATGCTTTAAATCTCGTTTTAATGCATTTGGAGCAACAATAAAATGTCTTGTTTTAAACAAAATTACAGAAAATTTACCTCAAGTATCCATCTGCAAAACAAATTTTGTTATACCACCAAATATAAAACTTGCGGATTCAGAATTTTTCACCTCTAAAGAAGTGGATATGTTAATTGGAGCAGAACTATTTTGGAGATTGTTATGCATAGGTCAAATCAAGAAGACAATTAATCAACCTCTACTTCAAAAGACACATTTAGGCTGGATTGTGACAGGCAAAATCGTATTAAATAACATAACTACAAGTACAGTTTGCAATTTGTCTACATCTGCAAATTTGGATTTCGACTTTCGACGTTTCTGGGAGCTTGAAGATTGCAAACCTCACGGCAATTTGTATTCCGATGAAGAAAATACGTGTGAAAATCATTTTCTGGCTAATATGACACGTGATATTAACGGTCGCTTTATAGTAAAACTGCCTACTAAAGCAAACATCAAACTACTCGGCGAATCATATGAAGCAGCTTTGAAACGTTTCTTAGCCCTCGAGAAAAGATTGAATAAACAACCAGCCATAAAATGTCAATATCATAACTTTATGAAAGAGTACGAACTACTTGGCCATATGAAGCTTGTAACCAACACCGCTAATACAACAACAACATATTACCTGCCTCATCACGCTGTGGTCAAAGAAGACAGTCTGACAACCAAGCTCCGAGTCGTCTATGACGGCTCGGCAAAAACATCCAGTGGTTTATCATTAAACGACATACTAATGGTACGACCTCCAATTCAACAAGACATATTTGAAATATTGCTAAGGTTTCGAATTCACAAATATGTCTTGACAGCGGATATTGAGAAAATGTACCGCCAAGTAAGGGTCAACGAGGAAGACGTTAATCTACAAAGAATACTTTGGAGAAGATCCGAGGACGAACCGGTATCAATTTTTCAGCTAATGACGGTCACTTATGGAACAGCTTGTGCACCATTTCTAGCAATGAGATGTCTACGTCAGCTAGCCGTTGACCAACAAGAGCGTTTCCCTGAAGCAGCACGTACAATTTTGAGAGATTTTTATGTAGACGACGGATTATTTGGAGGAGATTCCATTCAAGAAGTAA
The DNA here is from genome assembly GCA_940337035.1 of Agriotes lineatus. Taxonomy (NCBI): domain Eukaryota; kingdom Metazoa; phylum Arthropoda; class Insecta; order Coleoptera; family Elateridae; genus Agriotes; species Agriotes lineatus. The sequence goes on from CALNHX010006797.1 coordinate 5,040, forward strand.
TCACCACTAGAAATGATCTCATTGTGCTATTACAGCAAGCTGGCTTTACATTACTAAAATGGGCTTCTAATGAAACTAAATGTTTAGAAAATCTCCCAGTTCACAATACAGAGGCAAATACATTGTTTCTTGACAAAAACAAGCAGAACAAAACGTTAGGACTATTATGGAAAGCTGCCAACGATTCACTACAATATTCTATCAAGGCAGACAAAACCAGAGACAAAGTAACCAAAAGGACAATTTTATCTGCAGTTGCCAGTATTTATGATCCCCTTGGTTTACTTGGACCTGCTACGATAACGGCAAAATTGATAATGCAGCAGTTATGGCAGTTAGGACTCGAATGGGATGAATCACTTCCAATCGAATTATATACAACCTGGAATCAATATAGAAATCAACTTTCTGTTTTAAATAACATTTCAGTAGATCGAAGAGTGGTTTGCAATTCTCCCAGGACTGTCCAACTTCACTCCTTTTGTGATGCGTCTGAAAATGCATATGGCGGCTGTGTATACATCAGACCAGAAGATTACCATGGCAACGTCACCACACGACTCTTATGTTCCAAATCGCGAGTAGCCCCACTAAAAAAGATCACATTACCCAAACTTGAATTATGTGGAGCGCTACTTCTAGCTCAGTTATTTCAAAGAGTCAACGCAGCGCTAGGATTAAAATTCGATAATTGTTATTTTTGGACGGACTCGACAATAACACTAGCATGGCTATCAGCAGCCCCAAACACCTGGAAGACCTTCACTGCCAATCGCGTATCACAGATTCAAGAAATAACTCGGCAATATTCTTGGCGGCACGTTCGTACATTTGACAATCCTGCAGACTTAATTTCAAGAGGTATTCAGCCTATTCAACTGCAAAAATGTAATATCTGGTGGGCTGGACCAACGTGGCTCTCTCAAAATTCAAGCGAATGGCCAGTTCTACACCAGTTTAATAATAACATTCAAGATCTACCAGAAAAACGAAAAATCGTAGCGGCCTTAACCAGTGTGGCGGACGTACCATTGTTTGAAAAGTATTCATCACTCACCAGGCTAATAAGAGTTACAGCCTACTGTTTACGCTTTATAAATAACATACGAAATCGCAAGAAACTACGATTTACCAGAAATCTAACACCAATGGAACTGGAAGGTGCACTCCAACGGTTAACCAAACTGGCTCAAAATCAAGAGTTTTCTCAAGAAATTCAAGATTTGCTGAAGAATCAACCTATAAGTCGCAAGAGCAAGATATTATCGCTAAACCCCTTTATAGACGAACAAGGAGTCCTCAGGGTGAGCGGCAGATTAAAACATGCAGCTGTACCATACGAGCAACGTTATCCAATTTTGTTACCTGCCTCACATGCACTTACAAACCTAATTGAGCATATAAAACATTTGCACGCAGGTCCACAATTATTGATGTCATTAATTCGACTAAGATTTTGGCCTTTGCGAATACGAAATGTTGTACGAAAAATAATTCGTAACTGCGTGATATGTTTTAAATCGAACCCCACTAGAACTCATCAGTTAATGGGTAATCTACCACAACATAGGATTATACCATCTAGACCATTCAATGTATGCGGAATCGATTATGCGGGACCATTTTTAATAAAAGAAGGCACCAGACGATCAAGAAGCGTAACAAAGGCGTATCTTGCAATTTTCGTTTGTTTTACCACAAAGGCTGTTCATCTAGAGCTAGTGAGCAGCTTGACCAGCGAAAGTTTTCTGAACACACTAAAAAGATTTATTTCACGTCGAGGAAAATGCTCCCACATTTATTCTGATAATGCAACTAATTTTGTGGGAGCAAAAAATGAACTGGTCGAGCTGCAAGATTTTCTAACAAGGGCCGAAAACCAGCAAAAAATTGAAGAATTACTCTCGGAAGAGAACATCACCTGGCATTTCATTCCTGCGCGATCCCCACACTTTGGTGGAATATGGGAGGCAGCTGTCAAATCTGCCAAAAAACATTTACGAAAAATTGTCGGTGATGCCAAACTCACTTTTGAAGAAATGTACACTCTATTAGTAAAAATAGAAGCTTGTCTGAATTCACGTCCTTTAACACCATTTTCCAATAATCCTAATGACTTGACAGCCCTCACCCCTGGGCATTTTTTGATCGGAGATTCCTTAGCGGCTCTTCCGGAAAATAATTTTCGGGAGGTCCCTACAAACCGTCTATCTCGTTGGGAGCGAGTGTGCCAGCTAAATCAACATTTCTGGAAGAGATGGAGCACGGAGTATTTAGCAACCCTTCAGCAACGGACCAAATGGAAGAACAACCCATTCAAACCAATTGGAGTCAACGACATGGTTCTACTACGGGATGATAATTCACCCTCCTACACGTGGCAATTGGGTCGTGTCCAAGAACTTCATCCAGGTGACGACGGCATAACTCGTGTAGTGACATTAAAAACTGCAAGGGGTGTAGTGAAACGGGCTGTGTCAAAGGTGTGCGTGCTATCAATCGAACAAGACGATGTTTCTAATTTAAGAGTGTAGGTTAAGAGAAACATACATTTACTTTAGTTTAATTATTCATTAACGATTATTATCTATTCTATGTAAACATTTTCTATTATCTTGTGCAAGTCAATAATGTTACTATTGTCCAGTGAATTTTGAAACCTACATTTCAAGGTGGGCGGTATGTTTAATCTAAAAGACACCACTGATATTTTGGGCTATTTTGGGCCCAGGTAGAAGAGCGAGGGCACACAGGAACTGAGCCGACAAGGGTCCACACACACACATGTGCGGGCAGTTGCCAATTCACATTTGTCGTAACAAGTTGTTTTCAATATTTGGTTAAGTTTGTTGTGAATAAATAACATTAAAATCAGCGAGAGTTTTATTGGTGCTTCAATTAAATAATACGAGAAATTAAGAAGCAACACCTACAATACTTTTGTATACTATTAGTTTGGAACTAACTCCTACTAGCTGTGACTTCATCACGTTTTGTACTGCAAAATAAGCTTTATTTGCCGCTGTTAACCTTTCTTGTATAGTCCGCACTAAGTCGTTCTGGTCATTTAGTGTTGCACCCAGATAATTAAACTCTCTTGTTACTTTTATGTTCAAATAATCTATGGTTAAATTTTGTCCCAGTCGTGTTTGCGACATGATTGCCATGTATTCAGTTTTATTTTCGTTAATCGTTAAGCCAGTTGTTTCTGCTTTTTCTCTTAATTTTACCATTGTTTCTTTAACAGCTAGTACATTCCTGCCTACTATGTTGAGGTCATCTGCATATGCAATAATTTGGCACGATTTATTTATAATTGTACTATTGGTGTTATATCCTATGCTTCTTGTGACCTTTTCCAGGACAATAATGAATAATAATGGAGCTAGGCCGTCACCTTGCCGCAGGCCGGTATTAGTCGTGAATTTGTCCGATAACTGATTTTGTATTCTAACTTGATTGGTAGATTCTGACATGGCTAATTGTATTAGGTTCACTAGTTTCAAGGGTATACGGAAGTCTAGTAGAATCTGACGGAGAGTATGCCTATCATATGCTTGTTGAAAGTCTATAAACAGTTGATGTATGGGTAGTTGGAATTCCCATGCTTTTTCCATAATTTGTCGACATATGAATATTTGATCTGTCGTGCATCGCCCTCTTCGAAAACCCGCTTGGTACTATCCAATCAGTTCGTCTATGCAATCTTCCAGTCTTCCAGATCACTCTCTTACTCTTCTCTTTACTTGCTGGTTTGCTCTACTTAATCTTGAGACGAGCCCAAAGTAAGCGCCTGGGCTGATCTTCATGTTGCGGAAGGAGGTATATAAACTCACAAGAAATGTAAACATGCTAGGAAAAAAGCCGATGTGCCCAAAGCAAAAACATGTGCGATGAGTATACACACATCAGTGTGCGTATTTCATGCATTCATATATAAAACAGTGTCTAATCTTATGACAACGGACATAATTGATTATTAAAGTCTGTGCATCAACTACATATCCACGTGCTTTCCGACAGATAGCTACAATGGCTAACGTCCATGTCAATAATAAATATCTCGAATCCGGATCAACACCATGGCCTTTTGTCCCGACCACGCGGTAGAAACACAAATAGTTTACAACAAATGTTGCCTGGTCGTTTCGGAAGAAAGAGAATAATTTTGTGCCATTAGTTTTTCAGGTTTGTCACCACTTAACTCTTTTCAAGTAGCTGGAAATCATAGAAATAGAAAACATGCGGAAACATCAGAGTATCTAAAACAGCATAGGATCAATGAAACTCCCACAGAAATATTTCAACTCCAGGTGCAGCCATTACTAATTCCACAGATTATTGGGTAATCACTAAAACCATCAATATGAAACAATTCAATTCACTAATAAGTTGTTCCAAAATAAAAAGTATATTGCTGCAGCTCCAACTGGATATTCTCCCACTTAATATTAACCAGTGCGACAACTTATCATTCATTAACACATATATCCGTTTGAACTTTGCAGGTGTTCTTGATCAGTAGTATCTATTGATCAATTTATAAATAACACATTTACCTGAACCATCAAAACCTATTGTTAAACTACCGTTACTAGCATTATATACTTTACTGTACAATAATAATCCTATCAGCAGCAGAATTCATCGTCGTTGTATTCCGTGCAGTGAATTAATGATGTGGTAAAAAGCCTACAATCCAAATTCGCCTAATTCAAATTTTATTATTAGAGTAGTTCAATTATGTAATTGTATTCTTTAGATAAATCACCTGGAAAACACCAATTCATGTGCTGACAATTTTAAGCAGATACAAATAGCATGACTACTTATAGGATGCAGCATTGATTTATTGCTTCTAAACACCAATCAACTTCTACGTTCAGCACTAAGCAATTACTTGTTAAAATTAGGTTTAAACCGAGCTTTAAAATAATTCCTCCAGAAAAGATAACAGTTCACTGTTTTAAATGATTGTTGTTAATTCAGCTGCTTCAGAATGTTGGACTTTCAAATTCATTTTCTTGCAATAAACACACTCATTGCCAAGAGCGCATCTAAGATTCGGAGCTCGTTAGTGAACGCTCACGGGGAAGTTAATCAAGTAAATTCTATTACCGAATAAACTAGTAATAGAATAAGCATAAGACTACATCTCAGGTCTAGCCAAGTGTATGATTCATTCACGTTCGACTCAAACACAATGATGTTACCTGATCTACTACATTTAGCTGTAAATGAACGGCATCGACTAAAATTGCACAACATTCTACAGCTGTTTGGAAGTTGCTATTTTCAATATTAATATAACGAGCATTTCCTGCAAATAATGTAATATTAACCATATATACAATGAAAAGCAAAAAATAAAAAAACAATTTATGTTCTTTTCAGGATTCCGCGAATTGCATTCAGACACTTCTCAGCTCCTCAAGGAGATTTGCTATTTTTAGCATATTAAATTTGAGCTCTGCTACTGGTATATTTTATACAAACCATGAAAATTACTTTCTAACGGATAATATTAACAAGACTAGAAATAATTTACCAAAATATTGTTATGATACGACTACATTATGCTCGTGGTTTAAATCAAAATGTGTTCAAGAGATTGTGATGTTATTACAACCCATATCAACCCATTGTAATAGTTGATAATATTTAAATAGTTCCTTGAATAAATCCTAGATAAGGCAGATTATTATTTGAAAGATGACTATTGGACGGTTACAGGTGGATTAAAAATAAATAAAATATTAAAAATACGGTTTAGGAATCAATGGCAAGTGCAAAATTCTAATAAGGGTAGAATTAAGTAGGTGAATATCAAATAAGAATATAGACTAGAAGGCATCAATAATGATATGGAGTAGTCAAGGAATTTGTTTAGAGGGAGTAAAAATAACAAACTGAAAACATGTATTAAATAATTTTGGTATCATAAAAAAATATGGAAAATAACGCTGTTTATTTCTTATATTTATGGTTGGGATAAATAGGGTAGATAAACTAAATCTGCGTGGTGAAAAAAATTATTTAAAAGAACAAGCATAGAAGAAAAATTCACTAAAGAAGATTACTGGTAAATAGTAGACGAAATTAATGGATAGAAGAATTGTTACATACAAGTAAAATACTAGAGAGGCATATTGGGTCAGCTTTATTTTGAATATTACATTTGACAAGTGACGGGAGTAAAATGAAATTCTGGGAGAGTAGGAGCGTTCCAGGTAGCAGTGGACTGTGACAGATGGAGGTCCAGGTTTGCTGATAGCTGACGGGAGTTTGAGATTTGTTGGTGTTGGGCAGTAGAAGCGAGTTGTCTGTTGGAGAGAGATGCATTGCAGTAGGAAGACTGAAGGAGTCGAGCTGCAGATCTCAAATAGGTTTCTGTCTTGGAGGTTGTGTAAGAACGATACAAGGTGGGTGTTTTCTTAGAACTAGAAAGTAAATATAAAGACATTAATAAGTTGAAATTGATTAACAAATAAGAACTTACTGTGTAAGGATTGGGCATTTGTCATTGAAATTTAAAAACTGTTTTTTGAAATTTAAAAACTGTTTTTGACATTTGGTTGACATCAGAAGTGACGTTTGATTTGAATGATTTTTTTTAAATATTGGAAGATCAATTTTTTAGAACATAACTAAATAAAAGATCCCACCCCAGTAAGAGTTTCAGGCGCTATCATAAAAAGAAATAATTGACATTATTCAAAGAGGGCAGTTAATCATTTAAAATACCTAATTAACATCAACATACCTAATTAACATCAATATTTAAAAGTTTGCATATTTAAAGGCACAACAAAAGGGTAGCTAGTGCAATATATTTCTTCGTCAGTTATAGTTCAAAACTCCACGCTTCTTTATTTCTGTCATTTAGAATTAGGGCATACAGGGGCTATTATGTTAATCGTTAGTAGCAGGTCATGGGTACCAATAAAAGTAAAAATATGTGCACAAATTGAAAGCTCATTTTTTGACAGCTTGCAGTCACAATGTTGAGAGGCTGACATTAAGACGTATAGAGAGACACATTTTGAATGTTTATAAGTTGCTTGTTGTCCACTTGAAAATAAGGCTATACCAACAAAAGTCGTGCAAGGTAAACGTGCAAACAAAGAAATTATGACTGCTTTCTTCAGATGCAGTAGTCCAGTTGCAGTAATCCTCGTAACGATCGTAAAATTGTACCTTATGATTGGTATATAGAAGTTTATCTTCCCCAAGTTTCTGAAAAATTGTGCAGTGATAGTCGAAAATCTGGTCTGCCTGGTATTCTGTTACACCATGATAATGCAACTTCCCATACGCTTGCACAAATTTTAATTGCTCACTCATCCTCTAGGCAGTTCAGATGTTGCCCCAATGATTCCTTCTTGTTGCAAAAGATTAAAAAAAAGTATAGGTGGTAGGATATCTTCTGGCGTAAATGGGACGCGATGCTTGGCGATTTTCCAAAAACGAAATTCTCTGGCAGTTTCGAGGTGTGGTCTCAAAGAATAAGCAAATCTGTTATGACCAAAGGGAAACATTTTAGACCCAATAAAGTTATTTTTTCTTTAAAAAGTCCGTACTTTTCTTGTAACTAGCAATTAAAGGTCACGAATTATATTTTAACATATCTTAAACAATCAAACTATTTCAAATCCATTTCGCTTTCGAATAAACATTGTTATGTGTAAACGCTGACTGTCGATCCCACTAGAAAATCCTTTTACTTCCCTCGATTCGAATTAAATATGTACACAAGCAGACTCCAACGTGGTATATAGCATCAGAACAAAACAAAAAGTCATTCCAATTATTTAGAGCTAGATAAATCAAAATTATTTGTGCAACAATGCAGTAAGGACGTTGCGAATTGGAGTCGTAGTAGAATACAATCCTTATCTACATTTATAATTTATCTAGCCAATATGAAATAATAATAATATCTAGTTCAAAATCATTGTGTCGAAGTGAAGTTGGTCTTGCAAAGATCACATGTGGGGGGGAGGGGGGACAGTGGTGTGGGGCAATTGAGAATAAAAAAAGCGGGACCTCAAGCATATGTGGGGCAAAGGAGGAAGTTGGCAACCTTGTAGTGTGTCAGCGGTGAGAGTGTTAACCTTCGAACAAGTGGTGGCAGCAACTTTTTTTAAAATTATAATTACAGCATTTGTCAGATCAACATAAAAGTGTTATACATGACAGTTTTGACATAAGTTAACGAACAGTTAGCAATGAGCTGCGTTGATCTCATGGAGACTGGCAGCGACTGCCTCTGTCAATCTGTGTTGATGATTTTCATTAATTTTCTTCATCTGAGAGGGTATCTCGTGGAAGCTTTCTCTTTAGTCTTTTATGGATGTTGCGTTGATCGATGTTGCAGCGTATCGCTGCTTCGTATTTATTGATGTTTAAGATTAAATTCCTGGTGGTCGTGGTAATATAGGTTTGAACTGGTGTTATTTGACACAAAACTTAACCTGCAAATCTCAAATTTGACATAGACTGACAATACACTTCGGTACTGCCAACTGATTTAGGCTATCCAGGGTCGGCTGCAAGTGTTGGAAATAATTTTTTTCAACTGGTTCAAGTGCGTTTACATTGACATTGCTTCACAAATTAATGTATCTGTAGCACATAATATTCTTTGCAATAAGTTGAACTAGTGTTAAGTACTCGTATGTTCAATATGGGTTCATAGCAATGAAGGATACAAGTATGTGCTGATTTTCCTTCTACCTCGATTTGAAAGACAGAAGTGTTTCAAAAGGTAGAGTGACTGGTGATGAATTCTGGGTTCACATTTTCAACTAGAATGAAAGAATAATGTCCTTCATCATCGCCAAAACCGAGAAAACTTAATGTTAACTGTGTTCTGGGTTAATAACGGAATGATTGTGGAAGATTACTTGTCAATAGTGCTATTTATTGCTGCAAACCATGTGGATATATATCAAGATGTGTAATAGAAAATTATTTTTGACAATGAAATATTTAGATAAACATAGCTGAACGAGGAATTCCACACAAAGCAAGAAGTATTGAAAATGAGAAGGTGTACTAAGAAGAGAGGAAATAATACAAACAAATAAGAACACTGTTCAGTGAAGTGTATTGTTAAATAAATATTTCTAAGCGCAATGTTGACTACTCCAAGGCATTTGACAGTAGAGAACACTACTCCCTCATGCAGGCACTAGGTGAACAAGGGGTGTGAACAAAATACGTCACGGTAATAGCGGAAATTTATAAGGATAGCAAAGCAAGAATAAACCTAGAATAGCAATGTAGGACATTTGTACTTCAACGCGGGGTAAGAAAGAGATATCCATTATTCCCAAACCAATTTTTAAATGTCCTGGAGCATGTCTTCCGAAAGATAAATAAGAAAAACATGGCATCGACATAGAAAGAAGAAGGCTGTCAAATCTAAGGTTTGTAGACGACGTTGTTATTTTCGCAGAAAGCAGAGGATCACTATAGAAATGCTAGTTTATTTAAAACAGTAAAACAGCAACGTGGGGCTAAATATAAATATAAAGAAGATCAAGCTCATGTCAAAGAAAACTAGTAAAAAATATTATCATGGAAAAACCATATAATACGTACAATAAATAACATGTGAGCAAACGAAAATGAAATCAAGCTTGGTATTGAAATATTTGTTGTATGAATAATATGTTGACAGCACTGTAAGTCTATGTCAAATTCGAAGTTAGCAGGTTAGGTTTTGCGTCAGTCTGTGTCAAAACTGACAGAAAACCTAACCGACTAACCTCGAATTTGACATAGACTTACAGTGCCACCAACATATTATTCATAAAACAAATATTTCAGCCAAGCTTGATTTCATTTTCGTTTGCTCACATGTTAGTTTATATTGGTCAGAATAACATTTAAAGGCAAAATACGAAAGGAAATTCAAAGAAGAATAGGCAGTGGTTGGAAAAGCTGGTGGTTACTTGAAAAGATATTCAAAGAGCACATACCAATAAAACTCAAGATAAAAATCCTTTAACAGGTGTATTATACCAGGTTTTTAACTTATGGGGCACAAACTTGGACAACAGCAAAACACACATACCGCAAACTAAGAGTAACCCAGACCAGGATGGAGAGATCAATGTTCGAACTGAGATAAGAGCGCGCACAGAAGCATTGGCGTAATCGAAAAATGTAGAAAACTAATATCGAGCTGGGCGGGCCAGCATTGGAAGAATGCGAATGAAGAGATGGACTACATGGATCACGAAATGGAGAGCAAGAGATAAAAGAAGGAAAAAGGATCGTCCAATAAGAAAATGGTCGGATGAAGTACAAGGATTTAAAGGAAAATCATAGCAGACGACAACAAAAGGACAGAAGAGGTTGGAAGGTGAAAGGTAAAGCCTTAGCCCAAATTCAATTTTAGCCAGAAGAAGGAAAACGCCAAGAATACAATGAGTGGACGAATTAATGTAAGAAGCAGGAAATTAGTGAAAAATGCTAGCAAGGGCAAGAGAAGGACGAGAGCGTCGTGGGGGTGGGCATTACCCATACGATGGATTACATATTATATTCACTTTCAACATACTATTTGATAAAGACGATTGGGCTTCTGTTTGTAATATTATTTATTAAATTTTAATTAATGACTTTTATCGCAATAGGTTGGGCCAATTTATTATTTGAAACATATAAAATTATTTACTTATATACTGGCTTTTACATAAATTTTATTGGAGAGGCCCGTTTTTTATACTGCCTGTTTAACTAATGAGATAACTTAGTACTGGACTTTTGAAACCATAGGATATATACTGTATGTCAAATTATAGTAACCTAACCTCACATTTATAGTACAAAAACAAATCAGAGTGTGCTTAATTTTAAGCATTATTGATATTACGTATCAGTGCGTTGTCTAGGTAATATAACTTAAGTAAAAGAAAAATCACTGAATTTATTTTTGGATAATGCGTCTCACCTTAATTTTGTACTCCTGCTACGGATGTTTAGGCCTTTATCGGGCCCCCTAGCAACTCCCCTTATTAGTTAGCCTGCCTTGCAAGCCTCCTGCTGTACTGCTCGTCATCTCACCGCTGCGATGCACGATAGTTGCTGCCTATACTGGGGCTTTAAGGCTGCGCTTCTTATTAGACCTCGAACAAATCATCAAGGAACCCCAAAACCAAATACACAGCTCAACACTTTTTATCATTTGCAGAAACGCTAGAAAATAAGGCAAAACGTCTGCTGCAGCCTATCCAACAACACTCCACTAATGTGAAAACACTTCGTAATTGTAAAAATTGGTATTTATTATCACTTTAACTTTGCTTTTTGTGGAAAGCCAAAACACACACCAGCTTGGCTCCTGGCCCCCCAGTTGTTTTTACCATTGGTTTTTATTTATTATTTCTAAAATCAAGGCTTGCTATGATTAGAGTTACACATAATATTTGCAATGCTTGTATTATATATATATTTCTATCGTAATTGTATGTTGGCTTAGATTACGTTTATTGCAATATTATATTTTCGTCTAGTTATAATTTGATTTAGATATATGAAATGTAAATATTATACCTGTGTATTCCGGCTGACAGTAATAATAAAGCACAATCCGATTTTCATGTGAAACTGCCTCGCATATTACCATGTAGTATTATTTTTTAATCATTTAATTAAGTATATTGTCGTAAGACGCTTCGAGGGTCGATGTGATCATCGGTTAAACAAATGAAATTGAAAATTTTTGCAGTAACCGTTATTTTGATAGATTTGAGTGCTTCTGAACGTATGAATATCTTTATCGAATAAAGCCAATTTAGAAAAACAAATGCAAGCGCAGTTCGGTCCACGCTCTAATTCGAATCTGTTATATATTCCGTAATGGAATTCGGATAGAAGTCAGAAAAGCAATTAACCTGTTATAGTGTTCTAAGAGGAATATATTTAGAATTATATGCCGAACATTCTTTGCCGTTTGATATTTCGCCCATGCAAGATATATTATCCGTTCTGGAATGGAACTGATACCATTGCTGAAATGGGACATTTGCATCACAAAACGATTTATATAAAAATCTCCTACAGCCAATCACGCAACCCATAAAACTGTACATTTACGTCCGCCGATTTATTGATATATAGTGCGGAAGCGAAGAATCGATGTCGAACGACAAAAAGAAGTATCAACTCAATTTTGGGGCGAATTGTCAGGAGAAAATCACCTTGGCACAACACGGCTGCAGATAAAAAGCTATTCGGAACTCTTCTCCGCCGCCAAATTCGACCTCAAATTCCGCTAAACGTCGCAACGAGAAAAAAGGATAAATGCAAATTAAAGCGTCGCGATGCCGTCTCACGGATCGACCTCGCCCTCTATTTACCCGTTAAATCCGAGTCGCTTTTTGTGGTTCAGGGCCTCCGGGCTACAAAACTGCATGACTGGACAAGTCCTAGGGCTGTACAGCGGAACGCAATATCGACTAAAAGCTCCTTTAAAAGCCCATAAAGCCCCATCATCCGTTCCGGAGTATATGAAAGTCATTACCACTATTAGTTTAATAGGAATATGTAAGCTAATTTGCTTAATGCAGCCAATTTGCTGGACGAAACGCGTTTTTAACGTGATAAAAAAACGGTTGCTTCGGGGTATTAATTCAATTTGGCACGGAAAATGACAATTATATTAAAAATTTAATTAGCAAATTACACGGAGCATTTGCGTGATTACCGAAGATTCAGGGGAAGCGTTTTCAGAAAAAATCTCGTTACAAGCTCGTCACTTATGAACATGCTTCTCGTCGTCCCCCAGTCTAAACAAATCCACCAAAAGTTAAAGCTTTGCGCTAGACGGAATCATGTAGAAACGTAATAGTAATATACGTACAGACATTATTTCTAGATTGGAATTCAACGCGGTTTAAAGTTGATGTAAATTTTGACTGGAACTATGTCATATTTACGTACGTTAACATAAATATAAAAATTGTATCTATAATAATAAAAATTATGTAAGAAATACGTCGACTATCAGATACTTTCCTAAATCCCCTTGCAGAAATTTTATCAAGATTGCTGAGACGGCCAAGAGAGTACATATAAATCGCTAGAAAGACAGTAGAACTAATATGTAATCCTTGGCTACAGAAACCTCAGTAGATGGAGTTACACTAGTAATTTAGTCGTGTTTTGTGACATATAATGTTTGTTGCAAAACCGCTTCAGGAATTTTCTGGCACTGCAAAAGGCTACCCAGTCATTTAAGATGCCGCAAAACCACACCACTGGTTCAGATCTAGATAGAAACTCTCTAACAATTGTTGATTGCTTAACTGCAAAGCATACGGCCCTAAATGTTGCATATTTTTTGGCATTAGGTCCATTTCAACCCAGTGACATGTTCTTCCAGTTTTTAAATCTGATTATATTGCTTAAACGTTGTTACATGGAAATTCCACTTACGTCCTGCAACAAGTCTAAAGGTTCCTCGACTATCTGGTGGGAAGGAGTCTTAAACTGAAAAAATAGGGCTCGTTCGCGACAGTCAGGTTAGTAGGTACGGGAACAAACTTCTGTTATTGTGTAAGCCGCCACCATGGTCTTTGATGGGCCGGTGATGTGATGAGAAGATTCCACCAAGAAAATCTTCTTCTCGGCGTCGGTAGACATGCGTGCTCAACGCACGGTGACGACTTTCCTTGCTTTTATTTTCTCTGGAATGGAGCTTTCTCACTTCGCTGAAAAAGCGTACTGAATTTTGCTTCACAAGAAATCAAACAATATAAAATTTGATACGAATATATTAAACATACAACATAAATACAATTCTCGTGGAGCACACCTGCGGAGGCCGGTATCACAATGTTGGTCCGTTAAACAGTAAATCCTTAGCAAATTCCAGACATAGCATAGAGGTAATTAGCTTAATGCAGTAAAGAATTTACATAGCAACGAGAGGCGAAGCCCGCTGGATTGCGGATTCAAATGAAAATGTCGGACCGGGCAGAGCGCAGAAATATTTTGGAGGTAACTAAACTAGTATAGGCGGCGAAGATTTTAGGGGAATCCCGGGTTCGACGGGATTTCGGACCGGAGAGAACGGATATTTCGACTTGCGGCTTCCAGACTTAGTAAAACGGGAAGATATCTGAAGAACGGTGTGGCTCGAAGCAAACTTCAAAATAATGCTATGCCTGAAAGCGTACGGATCCCACAAAAAAAGCAGAGGCAGCGCGAAGAAGTTCAATGCTTATACAATTTCCGCTGGCATAAAACCAGTGGCGGCGCCAATCTTTCAAACCGACATAACAGCGTATTAAGTTGCTATTGAGGGTAAATGTATTTCAACATCTTTGTATATACACACAGGTTGCCAAAATTCATAAATCTTATCATTTTTCTTTGAATTTACAATGTCCAACTAACTAGACTTTCAAATCTAAAAGTGAATGACTATTTTACAGTTTTGTTGGTTTTATTATCGTTTTTGTATCTGTGGTGGATATTACTTACATTGGAAATAGATTAAAAGAAAACAGAATACGTAAATTCTTGTTACTTTTCGCTAAAATATTTTTTACTTTTCTTCCTCCTTTTTCTAGATTTGTTGTGCTTCCTTCAGTGCAGTTGTCTTATCAAACAACTAGTGACTGTGTGGCTATCTTATTGTTGGCTTATAGTCGTAACTTTATTTCACCATCGCACTCTGTCCGCTGTTTGTCTCACGGTTTCGTCGATAGTGGTGGGTAATAAATTCCTCCCTGTATCGATCCAGCGTGTGGGAGGAGATCTACCACGTCTACGATTTCCCTCGATCTTCTTTTGAACAACGACTTTTTCCATTTTGTCGGCATTTTGCTGGCGTAAACAAATAAGCCACCATTGAGACTCGTTGTTTAGGCTGAATCTCGTTGAGTATGCAGACGTTATTATGATGAGCCGTATATATTGATATGGATTTGAATATGAAATAAATTGAATTTTATTTTTATAAATTATTTTTGCTTTCCTAATATTAAAATATAACTCCATGTGAGTAAACGTCAAATTGACTTAATCTTCCATTTACTAATACTAATGGTTAATAAATTTACTACTTAAATTGCCCTTTTTATTTATTATAGCTCCATTAATGAAATTAGATATGAAAACCCTTATCCAGGTGGAACCGTACATTCAATTATGGCTTATTAAATTAACTTAATGAAATTCTCTTTCTGGTCTATCTGGTTTGCGGGTAAAGCAGATTTCGTCAGTGGCAGTTGTAAAGCCTCATGTTGGAACGAAATATCTCAACTTCTAAGGTAAATATTTTTTGTTTACTTTTAGATACGATTCGTTGGTTTATTAATACTGCTTTCCAGATTGATTTGGATCTGGTTCTTTTAACTTATGTAATTTTTCATATACGAACACTACATTTTCAATTTGAGGAGCGTCTATAAAACGCGTATATCTCTTACAAATCTGAGAAATACACTGCGTTTGGTATAAAGATAGTATTTAACATTACTAGCTTGGTAAGAGGATTTTACTGGCGAATAGAAGGACATGACTGGCTCGCCTGCGGCTCGCCAGTCACCTTCTTGAGCCAGTAAAACCTGTTACCTTGGGTGTATTGTTGAATATTTTATTTGTTCCTCACTTGTAAATAACTAGAAATTTACCTTTATTCAAAATGTCAAACTGACAAGCAACTAAATTCATCAATATGACACATACTAAGAACGACAACTCTGGATTTGCACGCTATCATTTATCTATGAGCACGCTTGTAAAACTGACAGTTAACTTGTAAAGATTTTACAAGTTAGTAACTTGTTAAAATAAACTTTCTTGATTGATACAGTGACTTGATAAATTTATGTTTAAAAGTGAGGAACAAATAAAATAAATTTACTACGAAATGCAACTAATTACAGTCATTTCATATAGCAACCCCCATTGCTGAACGAAATTTGACGTAATTAGTAATATTTGACATAATTACAAATTTAAAATTTCTTTTGGCAAAGCTTAAACTCTACTTTTTCATAAAACCTGGTTCTGTTTACTTATTGTAATCTATTTATTTTTCTGTTGATATTTTTTTATCTCTCCGTATTGAATTTTAACACTTTTTGTAAATTAACACAAGTAGATAATTTTATTACTTTTAAGGCCCCAAATCCCAGATCTACACCTTATTTTTTGTTCTCAAATAGGTTTTCCCTTCAATTTTCACATACACAACCTTTTTCTTCTTTCAACTTTCAATAAATCTTTAAGTTAACATAATTTCTCAAGTGACACTTTAAATATCTTCTTAAATTGCACCACCGCTTCAAAATTTTGTGTTTCTGGCTGCTATCCTGCATAACTGGTTGGCTTAGCTTTCTCAAAGTGTTGATTACATTCTTTCCATTTTATAAAATTCTATTTAATAACTTGTCATGGCCTCACTTTCACAGTCATCATAAGAATTCTAAATCTTTTTGTTCTTACACGTTGTACAGCTACTTGTTCAGGACTTTGCTACTTCCACAAGCTACCCACGGATATTACGAGAACGAACAGAAAATAAAGTGGCTAAATTGTCACTTTCTATTTAATATTATTAAAGTTCTGTGTAAATAAAGTCCCAACTAAGAAAATTGACAAAGTAGAAATATGTCAGCTCTATTGTAGCTTTATATATTTTCAGCTTTGTCTTTGTACTCAGTTTTTTATTTTTCATCATTCACTTGTAATTAAAGTAGACTTTGTTTTCTGTCAGTCTGCGTTGTCAATATCTTTATGCCTTTCATTTGTGTCAGTTATTAATGTGGTATTTAAAGAATTCCACCTCTTCAAAATAATGTTTGGCTATCTGTATCGTTCGTAATTTTGTTTGTCTTCTTTCTTAATTTAACTTTAGTCCCCGTGTTTGCGTATAACAAAATATTAAACGGTATGTCGATATTAAGAAGTACGTACGTGGCCCACGCCGATAGATTTTATTAAGTTGCACTTAATCACCGATGACTTGCTAATATGAGCGGCATACTAAACGAAAGCGAACAAGAAATGAAAAGGCCGTGCACAATGGTCGGTTTACAAGCATCCGAATAGAAACGAGCAAATTTCGATAAGACGAATGCCCACACAAAATTTACATGAGAGCTGCGGCGTTAGATGTTATTCGACGTCATGTCGTAAAATTTTTATACATGTATCTACTTCACTCTCCTCGAGACTCAAATGAATTCGTACAACGGGCATAAAATTCCTATCAATTTTTTGCATGCCTTTTGTGTCGAACATAAACAAAAGGGCGTAAAAATTCCTGGACCATAAAAATTTCTGGCACATAAGTCGCCGATTGTAGATTTTTAATATTTCACCCTAGCTTGCATTTTATTGCCGTTCTGTTTACTACAAGTATTTTACAAAACGCCCCTTAAGCTTTTATTAACAATAAACTCTTCGGGTTTTTTCCGTGTAATTTCCAGATTCGCCGGCGGCGATTAAACATTATTACTGCGCTTTTATTAATATAGCGAATGCTACTACAGTAATTAGGGTTTATCTTCATGCCTTTATGTCCGAGGCAGAAATAATATTGTTGAATAGTGGCATCCAATGCCGTTACCGAATCGATGACATCCGATGGGCTGCACAACCCGGGCCGAACTTGGAGAAAAACTCGAAAAGTTGAAACTTCGAAATATACAATTCCAGGAGCGAAATGTCTCAAGAGCAAAGTTTACTTTAACAAGTCAGTATATAAATGTGGTTTTCGCGGCTATTACAAAAGTTTAAGGAGGAAACTGATATCTCTCCTGAACTGCTAAGCACGATGTGAGAACATTACCTTTCAATATTTGATATCGTAATATTGTTCATACTGACAACTTGGTGAGCTTTTATTAACAAAGAGAGAATACCTTATCAACTTGCGCAATAGATCTCACCAGCATATGAAGAGGTTCCAAATTCTTGCCAATAATCAGAACACGGAATTTAATCACATAAAATATGGACGTATGTTACGTACTATATTAATCAAACAATAAAAATTATTAGAAATGATTTACAATGAAACGTGGGTATCAATAGCTGAAAAGTATGATATGCAGCTGGATATAATCATAAACAAACTAATTCATTCCTTAGATTTCGTATTGTCGTAACAATTGTTTTTCTAGTTAACCAACAATGAATCTACTACACAACGAATGAATATTTAGATGCCGAAAAAACTCATTTAGGCATCATAAATTTTGTATGAGCTATGGTGCCTCTTGTGTGCATCATTAAGACAACGAATGACACCAACATCGTATTTTACCGTTACGCTTGCAGCACTATGAGACAAAATAACAATGCAAAAAAATGACAACCCTTAGTAGCGTTTGGAAATACTCGACAATAAATTTAATGTGAAATTACTTAAGTTACTGGAAATTGAAAAAACTGAAATACCTTCAAAATCTGGGAAATAATAAAGTATACAGGTAGCTAGAGTGTAAATAAAATTTAAGAACATTCTCAGGTTAAGCTTCATTTCCAATCATATATTTAATTCCCGATGAAATTGTACAGTACAAGTATTTACTTCCACGAATGTGCATAAATATACAAACTTAGGCTCACACCTTCAAACTACAGACACTACGGACACATTAAAAATAACTGTACAAAGCTAAATAAATAACCTTACACCCCCACAAACAAATAGGAATTAGAATGAAAAGGGCGCAAAACTGCAGCCTATCTTGAGATGATTCTTGCGGTGTCTGTTAACATTGGTAAAAGTTGAGGGTGAGAGAGTATATACTTCCAAGCTTGTTTCTCGAAGAGTATAAGGTTAATAATTTTTATTTATTTTATTTCGTGTGATAGTGACATCTACAGCATTATGGAAAGGTTAGTTTTATCTTCTAAAATGGCGGAACTATAAAGTGATGCTCAAGTTACACTCTCTACCTCCATACAGGAAACTAAAAACTCCTTAGCATACAAGCTTTATAGTTGAATACATAGAAACTTTATAACTGATTTGACAAACTATGCAAAGTGACATTAATAATAGCTTAATTATCGAATCAGTTCAATAGTTCAATACAACCCCAATATATATTATTTAATTAACGCTAATGCCGAGCTGTTGCAGCCAGTTGTAGCTATTTGAACTATAATATCACGTACTTATAATATCGCCTTTAACAATATTCCCAGCAGTCCGCATGGATGGCGCTGTATGTAATAATAAATTAGTTCTGCTATAGCCAACGGAATCCAACAATGCTGCAATAACTAAATAGTATTCAAAATAGAGCATATAAGCGTATTAAATTCCACAATGAGGGGCGAGTATTTATCTCTCAAAGGATAATTGCGGTTCATCATGTCCTTTAAACGACGCCTTTATGTTTATGTAAATTTGATATAGGTACATACATACGAGTGGTAAGTTTGTACACTGTAAATTACGCAAGGATACCAATTTAAGCTAGCAATAACCCCTGCCATTATGACAACCCCCGCAAAGATTACACCACGAGATTGTAATAGACAGTTCCACTCGTATTTTGCGGAAACCCTCGTACGTGTACTTTCCACCTAAAACGAGCCGTTTTACTTGTAGCGCTAAATACCGAATCACTTTAGTCAGCGTGGCGAGCTACATCAACTTCATATCTTGCTTGGTTTCCTATTATCTGCATCGGAATTTAACAGAAAAAAATTCACTGTGGATTTCTAAGTTTTCCTTTCTAAAAGTACGTCTGCATGTAAACTGCCTAGCATCAATCTCAATAAGTCTTCCCATACTCATTGCAGCTCCTACTGTAGGGTTCAAGGCAATACGGAGACTTTTTTTAAAGTTTGCGAATTAATAAAGCTCATAATTTTACCTTACCCTGGAACGCCGCAGTATCATGGAAAAAGACCGAAAGAAGGGAAAATAATTTATTTCCCATTAAATAATTTAAAGCTTCTTCCTTAAACAACAATTGCTACTGACAACCTTTCACGTATTACTTTTAGAGTCCACAAAAGACGCCGAAAACAGTCTTGACGGTTTCATTTGCAGGCCCCATTCATCGTTACATCAGTTTCATTTTATATTGCCTTAAACCGTTAATATTTTGGTCGCGCTGGAAAGCATTGGCAAAGCACAGAGCGCTTTTTGGCCGAGCCAACGAGCGGATTTAACGAATGTCTTTTATTAATTTACTTCTGGCCGCGATAATCGAGACGATCCTTACAACGTGATAAATCGGGGAATAAAGTATCAAACTTCTGGATTATACTGATAAGTTTCCTCATGGTTCTTGTAATAACTAAAGTTTGCGAAGATAAACTTGGCAATGCTTTCGCAAAAAGCGGGCACTGTGTAAACAGCAGGAAAATATTCAATTCCAAATTACAAACTTACGATCTCTGTAATAACTCGCTTTAATGTATAATTTATAACCAGCTCCACTCGTAACTGGAAATAATTACTAACCATCTACAAGTTGACAAACGAAAACAGCGCATAATTACTTCGTTTTGCAAATATTTTGAGCTGTATTTAGATGGCAATATTTAACGACATCTAACAAAATCATTATACAGACTTAAAGTATACAAAAATCTGTAAAAGACTTTACTCAGAACTTCCCTTGCAAGTGGAAGTAACACTAACATTTTTGAAGTCACAGAAAACTAGGAATAAAAATATTTTAACGTTCCCAATAATACTGCAACAATAAAAGGAAACACTTGGTAATGCGAGTTACATCAATTTGCAAATAAAATACACACATTGCAGGCGGTTAGATTCAAATTCAGCGCCTGCGAGAGCGACTTGAACGCTTGGCAGCAACCCGGGCGCAACTCGCCCTGTAGTCCCGTTCGGTCACAAAGGAACGCCTCGCATTTGCGCTGGGGGATGGATTATTATATACGACGCGCTTATCGTTGCCAATTTTTGTCTCTTTTACAACATTTACCCTGTATCTGTTGGGTTTCATTTTCGTGACGGGTAAAGCCTGAGCTATGTGTAAATTGATAGACATATATTTTTTAAGGTGCTCACCCTGTATATATTTGACAGAAAGTATATGCAATTTCGTGCCAGGTAGAAATATAATCCGCATGCAAAGTATCGACTTCCTCCAACAAAAAGTTTTTGAGCTATACCGCTAACGGACGGACAGACAAACAGACGGAATTGAGAAAACATGTATTTCGTCATCTAGGGACCTTAAACGTGAAGATCTGAAGAAACCTTAGAAGGTGATTTTTCTTCACGATTATAATACTTCCTTCATCTTTTACACGAGGGGAGTAAAAAGAGCGCGGAAATGTTAAAATATTAACTTTTGTTTTCTTCTTGATACGAATAGTTATATTATTTACCGCAGCAATCACACAATAATTTAATCATATTGTTTCTGTTATTTCACTTAGCGTCAATTTACCTATTAAATTCACTTCAGATGGTTGTCCACTGCGTGTGAGCACATGAATCCTGCTCTTATGGTTCGAAAAAGCTATATAGCGAGCCATATCGCTATCGCAAGTTTTTTCAATCGTTTCAAGTTTCAATTGCCTTACACAGCACTCAGAATGTGGAATAACTTGTCCCCATTTGTTTATAGCCAACTGACATTTTGCATGGTCATTTCTAACGTCACAATCACAATGTGGAAAGTTTTACGTAAAAAATACAAGTTTTTGACTTTGGAAGTGAAATGGCATTGTTTAAGATTTTATAGCTATAAGGAACGCTATGTTAATATCCTTAACCCTTCCGAAACTGCTGGTACGTTCCTCTGATTTTCAAAAATGTACGTTTTAAATGATATTATAGTGTATTAGCTACTATGTTACAGCACAAAAACGACTTTACGCCACAACTTACTGTAAGAGACGGTTATCAGGCTATTTGCTTAGGAAGAAGGGTGGTTCGGATCAACACGACGTAAGTTAGAGGGAGATGCTGTCACGATCGGGGTTGATTGTAATCAAAATAATGGGGACAATTGAGCGCCACGAATTTCATTGATAAAATGGGCAAGAAACTTTCCGTTCGGCCCTCGTAGAAAATCTAAGTCAGGCGAACAACCCTCAAATATGGTTGTTGCCACGCATGAAGTTACGTCACGTTCAAGACGCAAGTATATACATAGAATAAGCTATCCGAGGTATAACTGTCATAGTTTCCTTTGTTACAGCAATAGTTTCAAGGTTATTTATTTTCCGAATAACTTTATCCTCCGTTTGTAGAACCAATCCTAAGAGAGGCTTATGTGCAGTAGTGAACGAGACCGGCCGTTTAATGAATATGATGATCATTGCATCTCCCGAAAAAGGGAATATTAGAAGGCTCTGTCCGAAATGTGTCCAAGACAAGCGAAAAATAAGGACAAGGACTATTTGTTAGAAGTGACATTCCGCTGTGCACAAATTGTTTTGTGCCATCTCCGTCGTAAAAAGATGCAATTCGGTTACTTTACCTAAATAAATATGATGGTACTTATATGTACCACCCATCCCCAGAGCCAACTCCAAGGTTTTTGGTTGTTTTTTTGTGAAGTGTTAATTATTAACCTCTAGTAACTTTATTGAATGTCACCTTTTTTAAACAATTCCTAATTAAATATCACCTTGAAAGGATTGCATTATTTATATCTCAATTTTTAAACTCTGCTGTTACGTTAACTTAGTTCTGGTGGTATTTTACAACGACAACGTAGTTTGTCCACTATGCCAAAATTATTGTGATTCGTGCTAAATTAATTAATCATTCAAGCAATACTTTCATACCAATACTCCTTCCATAACTAATAATTACTGACTGTACCAATGGCGCGTTTTATCAACGCAACTATCCAGTATGATACTTTTAGCGGTATGTGTACACTTTTCATGTTGGCTTTGATAATGTAAATATTTTCTAAATTTGCGGTTTTAAGAAGAACTACAATCTCTGCGCAATTGATTTTTGTCACATAACTAGCTAATCTTCTAAGCTTCATCATCTTCCTTCATGCAATAGAACTTTGTCCATTAAGTTACAACTATTGTAGTGGTTATCTTCAACGTCCTTTTGGTCTAGATTTTTTATTAAATTAAATAGAAACGAAAAACTATAATAGCTACTTAAAATACAAGTAGCAAAATTGAAGTGACTAAAAATCTATTTGCAGCGCGTATCTTATACCTAAGATTGTATCTACTTTGCCTGAAAAGTCAGGAAATCTATCTGTTTCATCGTTTTTCATATGAAAACAACAATGCAAAAATAGCGCTTTAATAGACCCTGCTAAAGCACTGTTTGCAGTGTTTTAATAGCCACATTAAGATCTCAAAGTAGATAATAGTTATTTATGTACTTAGTGTGTAAAAATGAACGAATCCAAGGCTTTTTCAAGATTACAACAAACAAAATTACAAGCATTTTGAGGGAGTTGAACGTTTGCAATACCATATAAATTTTTTACAGATTGAAAATTATTTTTTGACATAATACAATATCAACCTAGTCATAACTAAAGGCGTTTTTTCGTTAAAGTTTTATAAACGTACATTTTTTACATTAATTAGGATGTGTAAAGTGTCGACTTTAAAGGCGGGAGTGCAAGAAACAAATGAATATGATGTAATTATTATTGTCAATATTCAAACAAACATAAAACAGAAACATTAAGCTATACAGTATCAGAAGCCTAGTTGTAAACAAACTTATATAAAATCGTATTCAAAGACATTTTGTTATTAGTTTCCTTAACCTTAGAACTACGCCGTGGGGTCGCCCATTATCCGGAGGTTTACATTTACGTGACTATTTGTGTGTGCTTCGTACCCAACATCACAGTACCTTGAGTAATCATAAAGCCGTAGAAATGGTAGGTTGCGGGTTATTAAACTTTTCTATATTTCTCCTCTTTATCTGTGATTGTGTCATATAGGACACCAGAGTGTGCTTAGTGTAGTAAATATAAAATATCCTGTAGCAAGTTAATAAACGACGTTCGAGTTCTCTATTCAAAGTTTAGGTTTTATTCTCAGAATACCTAATCAAAATTAACTCAAATAAGCGCCCCCTTACTGAGGCGGAGCTTAAAGGAGGATCCGAGTGATAAAGAGCCACAACATTTCAAAGACGGCGCAAGTGAAGATAAAAACAATTCTATCGTTAGCTAACATGGAGGAGATGAGATAAAAACGGTGGCTGGAAAAACACGGCGATGGCATTCGCAAATCTTTTACACGATGCTAGATTGGCTGGAATACATTCATTAGTATTATATAAACAAAAACATATTGATTGAAAAAAACATCGTTAAATGTGCAGCGGGCATATATTGCCACGTGCGAAAGATTGCAGCGCAATAAATTGTGGAAGAGAAAACTTCCGGTGGATTTGCTGACCGCCTTATACCAGCAGGTAGCTCACTTGGAAAGCACCATAGAGGCGCAAGTGATTGGGAAGCACCATAAACGCAAAATGAATAGGGTCGCGAGTGATAGACGACATCCGCCGACGCAATGCCAGTACGCACGATTATCAACTCCAGTGTGACGAATGAATGTACCTTGCAGCATCGCAGGAGCGTCGAACGACAGGAAACCCCAAACGAACAATTACCTTACGAGGATCGAAGTAGTAAAACCCTTGAAGATACAATGGCAATCGGTCCATTCGAGGACCAGGGTCAGAAATCCTTTCGCTGACGCACACCCTCAGCGACACAATGGCAAGTAGCATTTTTGCTTGCAACTCAGTCAACAGTCGAGTCAGTGAGCAGCAAATAAATTTTCCACTGGCGCAATCGAACAGACAAATATCTTGTAAACACTACCAGGGGCAAGAACAGGGTCATTCAGTTTCAGTCCATCATTTCGATTCATTCTCGCCACAGCATTCTTACCGTGATCGTATACCGAGCAATTTTTACTGTTAGCACGCTAGTTGTTAAGCGCGCACTATATTTGTTTTTGCGAGTAATTGTGCATTGTTTAAAATATTACATTTTATTAAGAGTTGTTGTTATCCACAACCTATTTATTTTTTCTCAATTCGAGAGTGAACCGGACAACCTCGCAGGATTACAAAGCATGCTCTAAAATAGCGTACAAGAATATATGGAATATATTGACGAAACTTGCAAAACGGCACACTCCAATGTCATTTTCGCCAATGACAGCTCCATAGAAATTGAAGAAGTGTATCTTTTTCCTTCCAATAACATCACCATTTCCCTATTATAAAAAAAAATAAAGTGGTCACATAGGACTTCACCGTATGATCTGTGTCGAATTTAATCAAGGTGTGGTTTTCGGGTTAATGTACGAAGTGAAATTGATGAATTAGTTAGCCTACTATAGAAAGAATACCTATGTTTGCGCATAACATTTTTGTTTTATATATATAATAACTTCTTAAATGTATACACGTATACATATTTTCTCCACATCGCAAAAAACAAATGCAAATACCATTGTTACAGACTTTTCGACTTAACACTTCTTGGGACGTGGAAAACCAGCGTTGTAGTGTTGTAGAGCATATTGGTGAATACCGTTGTTCATAGTTACAATCCTTGTCCATATGTCACAAAATACCCGGGTGTCACCAATTGCTTTTTGTTAGCATTCAGAAATTTTAGTATCCATTTTGCTAATATGATAGGTAATGTGTAAAACGCGTTCATAAAAATGTCAGCAAATCTTAAGAAGACAATTTGACGATCTTCTAGAATCAAGTTCCTCACTTCCACCCCCGGTTTCTGAAATTTCAGAAGCGAGTCTACTAAATCTGTGATCATTTTAGACCTCCGAGCTTCTCTTAAAACAACTAGATACCTATCGGAGAACGAAATTCAATCATCACGAATTATAAATTTTAATTCGACATGTCTAAAAATTCACAAAATAGTTAAAGTTTTTGACTGAAACATTGTAGGAGCACTTATAAACATTAAAGTTGTTTCTATGGTAAAAATAGTTATTTTGGTGGCTTGGCTATATCCAAGGGTAACTACCTATTAATATGCCCTCGCATTCACTGTTTATAAACGTCTAACTGCTCAAACGCTGACTTCGTCCTGTGCTGTGCGTTTAATCAATTTCGGCAGCAAAATTTTAGGATTACAGTAAGCGAAAATTATACAAAGTGGCGTAGGTACACCTGCTTGCATGCTACTTTACGATATTTCATGAATACGTAAGGCCGGTCTCCAGCGAATACGAACTACTCAACAAAACATTCCCAAAACAATCAATAACGGGGAAACTGAACTGGGCAAAAAATGAGACGGCGCTGATCCTTCAAGCAATGGATGTGACGGAATCAAGATACCATCAATCTCCGAGCATGTCCTCCAAGTCTCGAGAAATACAAGTGGCTACAAGGCCAGTAATAAAAACATTGCCTTTTTGAGAGAAATATGAGGCGCACTACCTCTCAAATTAATCAAGGGTTCTCTGCACGGCTGCCATTAGGGCTTCAGGCGATCGCGTGCGGCAGCGCTAAACGCGTGTATCCTGCGTGTTTCGCCCCCGTGCCACGGGGACCCCCCGGCGAGTGAGCCATCATAATACCCCAACACGTGGCTTCTGTCTCAGACGGGTCTACATAATGCTGTCTTATCCTTTCCTTCCTATGCTAAATCCGGAATGATTCTCCAGTATGGGGTTCGCCGAGCGGGCGAAGTTTTCGGAACTTTCGCCAGCACACAAGCCAATTCCGGCGTATTTTACTTTTATAACCTGGTAATATGAGTTTTTAAATCTTGGCCCGACTTCGGGCAGTATTAATTTATTGTTTAGGCGAACGCAAACCGAAGGCCCAAGTTCTCGTATTTAAATTATTTATTTTTCCGGGAGTGCTTATGCAGATGGAGACCTGGGAGAACGCGAGTGCGAGCGCCGGCTCTCACCTCTTATTTCAGCGGAAAAAAGTAAAGCAGTCGAGCTTTATTAACACCTTTGCTCGGCATTATCTCCAGGATACGTTTAGCAGCGCCAGTAATTAGCTTGCGTTTACTTAATAAACGAGATTTCCATCTCATCACTAAATTATGCGGCCAAAATTTCAGTCTTGGGCAATAATCCGTGTTAACTCCGAGCTGTAATTTTTTCTGTTTATTCTCCCACGAGAGGAATTACTTCCTATTACATTACCTGCGTTTGCCGCTCCCTTCTTTCCTGTTTTTCATTTTCTTGTAATTTTCAGTAGACAGCACCGATATATAGTCTGGAAGTTTCGAGGGTTTTTCGTTGACACATTTTACATTTGACTCCCCCCTCTCTCCCTCACTTCTCTATAAGTGCCATCTTATTCTTTAAGTATGACTGTTAATACAGCATACATCGATCGCCTCCTAGTTCTATTTAATCCTAACCAGAACAGTTACTCGTTGAAAACGTTCTTCTTCAACTGCGATTTCATTTTCATTACACCTCGTCCTCAATGATGAACTCAGCCCCTCATATGTACTTTTTGTATATTATTGCACAATTGATGACCTTAAGTTTAAACAATCATTTTTCAGTTTTTAATAATTATTTCTAAATAGTGGTTCTTTTGTAGATGTCTTAGAACTGAAAAGGATGGGCAAAGGCTACTGCTACGAACAGTAAAGAAAAATAAAGTCGTATACCTCGGACACTTTTACTGTAATAATGGATTCAACCTGCTATAACCAATCACGGAAGGCACCTTAAAAGAGAAGAGAGGAAAACATACGAAACTGTACCGAAATGGATACTAATTAAGACAAAAAAAAAAAATCGTGAAGACAGCTACACTTTAGGAAGAAAAAGAGGATGAAATGCTCAGAATTCTTCTATTTGCCCTCAGTTTAAATTTACCACCAACGAAAAACCATTTTTGAGTCGAGTCCCAGACTAAACACACTCAATTAATCTAACCAGCTTCAAATCGTACCAAATAGACATTCAGGCTACATGGACGAATCGGAGGGCCGAGTAGATACAGTGAAGACGGCGTGCGGTTCTTTTCTATAATTAGCAAAGGGTATTCAAATTAGCATTTGATACAACCAATAAGTGCATTAGCTAACGAGAACTCTTAAACTCAATAAGGTTTGCGTAGCCAAATTCGCTACGACCTGAAACAGACTTCAAAAAGGTTTGTCACATAAATGTTTTGCATTATCCACACACAACGCCAGAGTTGATATAACTAGATTTATATTAATAAAGGTGATTGGTATAGCGATTGATTACAAGCACTCTCATAAACTACGAATACGCTACAGGCAAAAGCAAAAGCTTCATACGCACACATACCTTCAGGCCGCGGCTTCAGATCTCGATACGCACCGTCGGTATGAATCCGCAATCAAATGCGATTGGTTATCTTCATTAAATTTAACGATACAAATCCGCAGTAACGAAGTGCGCCCAAACACACTATTTTGACCTTCCAAGTGAATATCAGTTCATTAACAACGAAGTAAATGCGTGCGAACGTCTCAAGAGCCGTCAACAGAAGTGAGTGGAGCAAATCTCGCAGAAATACCTGCAAACAACTGAACACATGACCTAGTTACAGCTAACAACGGATCGATAAACCGCCCAGAGAAAATGTGCCGTCAAAGCATGGAACTTTGCATTCTGTGACAATTTATTTTTTTAACCATCCAGAAATATCAACTGTTTATATGTATGCAACTTTTTTGACGATATTCGGAAACCGCCATGCTAATGCTAAATTTCTCTCTTCCGCTCTTTCACTATGTTGACTAGTTGATAGCAGCTTCCCAACTACGTCGAAAATCTACTTTTTTCAACTCTTCGTACCTATTACAGTTCATGTAATCCTAAATGTGTTAAAATTTTAAAACGTTGAAGCATGCATTTGGTTGCTCCTTCTATTTTTGATTCTAATATTGTTTATACACACCATCATGTCTTAGTGCATGCTTAATAATCAGGTCCCCTATATTTTTTGTATGGTTCTCACGTACTATTTTCTGTTCTTAGGACTTCTACATTCTTCTATGACACTATGATTCAAATAACTCAATATGTTATTTATCTTGGGCATTGATCGTCCAAATTTCACATACATAGCAAGTCATACTCCAAATGGGTTTCTAATATGTATCCCCTTAACTCGATTGAACTACCATTTGATGCATATACGCTTTTTGTAATAGATATCTTCACTTCGATTTTAATTATAATTTCATTATTGCTTCCACATCTCGATATTTTCTAGTTTGCGTAACTATCATAAGTAATGGTTATATTAATGTTCTTTCTGGTAATCACGGTTATATTAATGTTCTTTCTGGTAATCACTATGACTTTCACTTTTTTCGTATTAATTTAAAATTCTATGTTTCAAATTTCCATTCTTCATCTTCACCAATGAAGGTTGGCTGCAACTATCCCAAGTTCTTTCTCACTTCTTACGGTTTTCGACAGTGTCTGAATATCCACCCCAGTCGAATGTCATACATTCGCTAATCGTGAACATCTTTGCGTTCCTCACATCTCTATTTTCCCTTCTGTACGAAGCTTCCGTATATGATATTTGTTGTTGCTGTATATCAGTATATATATATTTCATTGTCCCTATCCACTCTTCTTAATAGCTCTACGTTGATGAGCAGTTTAATATACAGGGTGTTCAAAAAATATACCGACAAACTTTTAGGCGTGGTAGGGGAGATCAAAACAAACATTTTTTGCTTTACAAACATTTGTCCAAAAACGCTTCGTTTTCGAGATACTTTCTATTTGTGTTTTTACTGAGATCCGATGGAGTACTTTCATTCCTATAGTCTCCCCGAAGTTGTTTAGTAGTTGACGTGTCTAGTCTAGTCTTTCACATGTCATAAATGTTCTTATTGTCGTTTAATAGATTCGTGCTTTGTTTCTTGTCTGAGGTATTTATTCCGCCAGATTATTTTCCTGATTAATCAAAAATCTAAGGCTTGTTGTCAATGTGTTCACTTTGCATACAACTAATTACATTGATTAACATGAACTTGACGCATGCTTCATAGGAACATGATTTAACAAGACTGATTTCTCTTCACCTCCGGCTATCACTGCTATGTCACAAGCAGTACATAAGTTATTTGAAAAAATACTATTAATTTTTTATACCTTTACATCTTTCTCCAACTACATTTTTTAACTCTTCTACTAATTTCTATTTATTCTATTGCTCTGATTTAGACTAGTTTTTTATAAATAAAAAGTCGTAGGGATTTTTTACTTTATTACTTCCTTTTACGATAAAGGAAGTATTGGATTCATTTAAAGTCCCCTGATCCCAAAAAAACATATTTTTTCATTGGTCTGTCTGCCTGTGTATCTGTCTGTCTGTCTGTGAACAGAATATCTCCAAAACGAAAAGAGGTATGGCGTTGAAACTTCATATATAAGTTTTGTGTACTATGTAGATGAGACAGCAAGCTTTTGAAGAAAATCGCATAACCGGAAGTAGGTGTTTACTCTTGTGATTTTTTAGTTTTTTTTCGATTTTTTCAAAAACGACTCTAACGATTTTGTTCAAACTTTACGTTTTTATTACATTTTTAATGTGTGTTGATGTGAGATAGTTGATTTTCCAGTTGAATACTTCTAAAGTGGGTTTCTTTTGTTTTTTTTCTATTTTTTTCATTAACTCCTATTTTAAATAGAAAACCCGGTATATTATT
Source organism: Agriotes lineatus (assembly GCA_940337035.1). Lineage (NCBI taxonomy): Eukaryota > Metazoa > Arthropoda > Insecta > Coleoptera > Elateridae > Agriotes > Agriotes lineatus. Next base: position 35,684 of record CALNHX010006797.1, read on the forward strand.
ACATTTTTTAATTCAGCTTAAAATTTTAGAGAAAATTTGTTTCTTCAGCTACCGCTCTATTTTGTACCGTTTTTGTAGAATTTGTAATTTTTGAAAATTTTTGACAAATGCTTAAAAATTAAAAACGAAATTTTTGACTAATTATAAGATCACTGTAAAAGGAAGTTGTGTGAGTGTATCACACCAGATTTTTATATGAAATATTACTGATCTACGAAAAACAATTGAAGAGCCATAAAAAATAGAAATTATAACTCAACTTATTACACAACAAGAGTTTATAACTCACAATGTTACAAATTCTATCTATTTCTCTCCTTCTATTTTATAAACTCAAAGCTTATATATGGCCCTCGTGGCGATCCTTCGTATCATTATTATTTTTTCTACAACTTCCGGGATATTTAGCGTATTTGCTGAATACTGATTTATATGAAATTTATAAGTTTTCCTTTTAGACTATAGTTTGCTTACTAACAATTTTTCAGAATAAGGATTACGTGTAACACCATCTCATTCGTTAATATGCTTGTCCAAATATAAATTCTCATTTGCAAATTGACGGAATAAATTAAGAGTCGCACGTCATTTTTCTAGAACCCATCGTCACATTTTCCAATCGGCGCCAGCGCTGAATAAACAATTCCCTATAAAATTTCACAAAAAAGAAGTTACTGTCGGTGCTATAATATAGTCTAAACTACGACCCACCCGGTTCACTGCGAAATTTAAATATTAAAAATTCAATTTTACAGCGGTGTTAATGTTCGCAGCACTTCCATGGTAAAAATCGGCGAGAAACAGGCACACGGCTTTATTTAATTTTGCTTTGGAGTGTTTGGAGAGCTTCTCGAAAAAATTGAGCTAAAAATACAAAAATGCGGCTTCTGTGTTTTTCGCCTAACCTCTTAGGTACTTTAAGAGCTAGTTTCATTACGATAACTTCTTCAGGTGAACTGCTAATAAACACAGCAACTGCTTAATTGCAAGTTTTAATTAAAATATTTAAACGGTATAATTAACCTAAACTGCAACAAAGCATAATTACATGGCGGAAAAAATGCGACCATTAAAATTGCAAGCACAAGCAAATATTTGTCGTCGACTCATTAACTTGGAAGTTAAATTGTTAATTATAATGAAAACTACTAGTGGTAGAACACAATTACGTGTACATTAGTTAATTAATTACATAAAGAATGTTCTCAAATATTACTATTTTCAAGTCGAAATGCTAACAGTAGCAGAATAAATAGCAAGGAACTGACCCTTCTGAAAGCAAGATTTTAGTAAGAATTTCCTTAGGGGAAAAATATTTTCTAGACGCATAATCATGCTTTATTACAGCCCGTTACTTTTGGATTTCTTTTCAGAACATTTGCAAATAAATGAGGTACTTTAATTGTTATATCTGAGCCGGAGTTTTGATAATTACCGTTTTAATGAATTTAATTTTTCCTGAAAAACCATAAGCCGCCAGCCTTTCCCTAATGCGTTCTTCTGTATCCTTCTCGACTTTAAGATTGAGAATTTTAATTTTACCAAGTCGTCAACAGTGCTGGTGCATTTCGATTAATAAAATGTATATTATTTTTTGTAAATTAGTGTGTCTCAACCGCGTTAAAACGTACGAGGAGCGTTCAAATATGAATTATGATTTGAATTACGCGCCAAAAGACAAAGACATACACAGAAGTTCTACACATTAATTAATGCTCTGGAACAAGTCCTAACTTGATTCAGTCGTTAAGTCGTCAGAATTCATTTTCGTTCACTTGGCAAGCATGAGTGAAGTGAGGGTACTTTCAAGCGTCCAACAACGCATTATTAGTAAATCAGTATCAAACCATCAGAAATTTGTGTAAGAGCTAAAACACAGTTTGGTGCTCACTGACTATCAGACGTAAGCATTTATAAAATGAGTAAAGCGTTTAAAGATGGCCGCCAACGTGTCGAAAATGAACCGCATTCTCGCGCCCAAAAACATCGACAACAGAAGAGAATGCTGACAGAGTAAAATGCAATTATTTGAAACGTTCGTCGAATTACAGTGGAGGATATTCCTTCTGCATTATATATCAGTAAGGATAGCTTGAAAAAAAAACGCGAGTTCTCTGTCTACTTCTTACAGGATAATGCTCGACCCCATTTCGCTATTCACACGCTGACTACAATTCAAAAATTGAAATGGACCATGCATCCCGATTTGCCATACATTTCGGACCTTGCTACATCAATTTTTTATTTGTTTGGACCCTTAACGGAGTTTCTGGGAGAAAAATACATCTTTGTAATGAAGAAGTCATCGAAATTGTTCGTGAATGGGTGTGCCAGCAGTCAAACGATTTCTTTTTTCTCGTGGAATACAGAAATTTCCGGAAAGATGGCACCAATTTATTCAAAGGGAAAAAGACGGAGTAGAAAAATGACATGATATACATTACAGTCCTTGAGTTTGTTTTTCAATAAATATTAAATTATAATTTATAGTTGAACGCTCCTCGTATATGGAATAAGCTAACTGCTGCAGCAGTGTCGAAATTTATTTCATTTCTATTCCAAGTTGAAACAAACGCAAATATTATCTCCGTATCTCTGAATTTCCAGGTTGCTGCACGAACTCCACGTCAGATTGCTGCACTATTATTTATAGCACGAGAAAATATTATTTTTGCATAATTATAGTATAGGTATGGACGTAAAGTCATTAACGAGTAGTGTTGTTAAAATGGAAAAATACATGAGAATGAACAATTTAACAAACCTAATGTAATATTCCAGTAAACCACGATCGTCTGCGGTGATGCGGAATTACCTGAAACAAAAATAGAATTATAAGAACTGTTGTGCACGCCCGTTACTTCTGCATACAATTCCAATCGTAAAGGCATTTATTCAATTATTCATATTAAGATTATTTCCTTTCCGTGAAAATCGAATAAAAAGTATTTCTTTACCTATGTCTGATTGTAAAAGTGTAGTGTAGTTCCAAAATGTGTACACACATTGTAAGAACTGTTTAAAAATTGCGCAAAGTCAAATGTCTTCAGTCTTTTAGTGACTTCTAGGAAGAAGTTTATAAAGACTAAAATTAAACATCGTGAGCTTTTCTATAAAATAGATCCGTGCTAATTTATTGTAACAACACCTCCTGCTCCAAAGTTGTCTGTCATGCATTTTTACAATATTAAATACTAATTTTTCATTCCTTTTAATAAGGTAGCAAATAGTAAGTTGATTTTTTTGAGAATATATAAACAATTATATAGGCGTGTTATATGTCATGGATGTGTCAATTTTGAAATAGTAAGGATGGTTTTGCAACCAAGGTGAGTAATTATGGACAATTTTTAGAACAGCAAAGCAGATATGAAAGAGTTTATATATTCGCAGTATCGATAGAAAAAATTGGTTAGTATAGAAGCTACACTCAGGGAAAGAAACCGTATCAGATCAAACCGAGCATATAGAAAATATAGTTTGCGTTCATTGAGAACCAGAAATTGAAGAACACCAGGTGAAATAGATAATTAAAAGATAAAAAAACGAAAAAGCCATAGCTGCAATGATATGTCATGTATTTCTGAAATATGAAGATATTTTTTTTTATAAAAAAGCAATTCCCGGTGAATGGAAATCCGCTGTAATCATTCTAGTATTCAAAAAGGTGGATGAAGAAATAACACACCATTACCCTGGCATTACACTACAGGGCGCCAGTCTTAAATTCACTATAAATCCAACAAACTAAATCAACGCGGTAATTACGTCTTACAACAGGGCTTTAGATCTTACGTAAACGCCATCTTATTAATACAATAAATAATTGATAAAGGGCTGGAATTCAATCAGCGGATCTTGTGTGTGCGATAGATTTAGTAATGACATTTGATAGAATCTCCCTGAACGATGTACGACAATTATTGAAGAAGAGAGGGGCAGCAGAAGAAATTACTAAACTGGCGAACGATATTTACAAACACAATAGGATATCCCATATCAGTTACAAAATAGAAGCTAAAAGCTAAAAAAAATCTCCGAGGCTACTACTATTTAATAACATAATAGATGAGATAATTAACCAAATCACAACTCAGCCAGGATGCATAATACTAGATGATGAAATTAAAATAATATGGTATGCTGACGATGAAATATTAATAGCCGAAGATGGCGATCAACTACAAAGGCTGTGATGTTGGCACCTGCACAAAATTCAATTCATGCATAAATAATATGCTAGAAATTTGTACCCCACCAATATGTCACCATCGACGATTAAATCTCCCGTGCGGGCGGACCTGACGATAAACGAAACGACTCAGCGATGCGCGAACTCGCGCACAACGAAGCCCAGCGCAATGCCGCTCAAACCGCTCAAATTTCCCCAAAAAATAGTCTTGATAGAAAGGCCCAGAATATATAGGCTATCCTCTCGAGCGCGGAGACTGTCGCTTGATACTGGCAAGCGAATGGTCCTACCGCATCGATCCGGACTTCGTCTTGCCCTGAAAGACGAGTCGCCGCTTTTCTGAAATCTAAACTTGCTTGAAGAAGCCGTGTAGAACCGTAAGGTGCATTTGAGTCAATGGACTCACCTGGAAAAACCTTCTAGAACTCCCAAACCTCTTCTAAACTCCAAACCTAACCCCGTGCAACACTACGGGCCGATTTTGAGTGGAAGTAACTGCTGGCGCCACGAGGTAGCGTGGGTTGACAGCCTTCCCAGGCAGAGTTCTGCGTCATTCGATCCGACTAATCTCTTCTTAATCTACAACTAAATCGGATCTTGGCTAACTACCCATAAAGGCAAATTAAATAATTGAGCAATGTAATTACTGAAAATTACGCAGTCTAGAGTGTTCACTACAAGGCTAGTCATAAAAATAAAGCAAAGCTGCAAAGAACATGCTAATAGGTATGAACATATCTAACAAGAAAACCAAATGTATAACCATTAGTAAAAATTGGGTACGGTGTAACCTATAAATAGACGATAATATGATAGAATAGAATGCAAGACTTATAGCATTTCTTGCTACACACGAATTGATAGTTTAACCTAAATAAACTGAAACATCATATGTAATTAAATTAAAATACAAAATGGCATCCAACAGAGCCACTTGTTTACACTAACTTGAAGTAAATTGGCATGTGTATTGCAATCCACAGCCGACTAAGACTGAAATACTTTTCCATCACCCTTATTTCAAATCACGACATGGTTAAAGAATAAATATAGACCCAAACCGTGAAAGCAGCTGTTAGGAATAACAGAAATAAAAATGTTGAGGAAAATAGTGGAAAAACCAGATTGAACCATATAAGAATCGTGGACGTAAGAAATATGTATGTACAAAATAGAGCCAATATATGAATGGGCAGACAGGAACACAAGCATGGAATCAGTAAAAGATTGTGAAGACGACCATTAAGAAGATCGAGGCAGTCATTTTAGACTGGAAAAAACATTATTTTTAGATTCCAGAGGACGTAGAAGACGAAGAAATGAATGATGTTAAAGTTAAAAGACTGTTCGAAATCGAGATTTTCAAGTGCAGGTGAACTAATTGACGCGCACTTGCCTCTTAAGGAGAGCCCTCCGTTGTACTACAGCCAAATCAGATTTGTGAGTATATGATTCGCCGCCCACCTAGATTGCTAAAAAATTCAACATATCTACGGATTTATATTTCTGTGATGTTTATGTTGTACCTCGTTTCCTAACTATAAGTGAAATTACCACCCTTAAGTCTCTTTCCAACAATTATTCAATTTTCTTGTCGTTTTGACAGTTGTAGATGTGTATAATACAAATATAATAAGATTTTCCTGAGAGGTTAGGGAATTATTTAAATCAGTAACGGCTTGTGGAGAATTTTGATAATAGAGTCAACCAGTAAAAGTAAAATGCATTTCCAGCCCCTTAAAGATAAATACAGATTCTGATATTCCGAGATTTAGGTATTTCGCATATGGATTGGCAAAAGTTAGCATAAGTAAAAAAATTTGCCAAACTGTACAGGCTAAGACAAGATGATGAACTGAATCAAATATCCCTGTTTCACTTTTCATTTAAATGTATAATTCGGCTAAACAATTGCATCTCCATTGTTTGAGATACATAGATGCATGCGTAATTAACGTATATTATTTTAAGATGTGCGAAAATTTACCAGTAAATCATAACTATAATAAAATAGATCAGATATAGCATAATTATTTAAATTATTTTGCGAAAATCCTAACTTCTCTTCTGTCGGAATTGCCGATGACCTTGAAATATTTAGGAATATCATGGCGTTTCTTCATCAATCTCGTACGTGCCGAAAATGTGTAAGCAGCGATAGCAGTAACTCGACAAGCGCGTTATCGGCAGCCGGCGAGGGCAGACTGATCGAGTGCCTAAGCGAACGTGGCTCCCATTGAATTTTAATATATTTCGACCGACTTCTTGCCCCTCAACCGCCGCGGTGATCTATAAACTGTTGAACAGCTTTGTACCTCTTCGATCTGGCTCTGATACGTCTGCGAATGTAAGAAGCGTTTATTGTACAGCATATTCATGAAATAATATGTATTCGTGCTTTGTTTACTCTTTAGAATGAGAAGAATGGTAAAAAAATAGGTACAAAATGTTTCTTTCAGAAATGGCCATGGCGCCTTGGCTCGTTATAGCGTTATAGCGACCTGCCACTGACTTAAACCACGTGTTTGGGTAACGCTGGATATTTAGATACCTTGGTTCCGTAAAATGTGTTAAAAGAGTAAATCCATTTTAATTTTCATCTTTGGTTTTATCGAATTAAAACAGCATCGATTGTTAGCTTTTACTAAAAGCGATAGACAAAATGAATACACGTTCACGTTCACAAACATGACTGTATTGAACAAGGCTAACAATCATTCTGATACTTAATTGTTTGCCCTACAGCACCAATGAATCACTACTTGGACTTGCATCATGGTGATATAACAATAATATTGGATATATTTTTTTCTATATATAAGTATAAGTAATTTATGTGAATTGTATGTTAATTCATGTTCTTTGTGCAAATAAAGACGTTATTATTATTATTAATCATAGCTCGTCACGCTAACATCGATAAAACCTTTTATATTTCTTAAAACATGTTTTACTTCACTCTCCATTAAATTGGCACTTTCTAAGCAGTTCCCATAATTTTAGCTTTGAATGTTACTATTATCAGAAACATTACTCGGTTCATGTATTAATGGAGTAAATGGATTAACTTCATTTTTTCTTATTTTTGACTAGCTCATGGAAATTGGTGCTACTTTCCAAATATGTAATGGTGTTTTGTATGGCTTTCTTGTTAATTCCACGTAAATGTGCATCAAAAACTTCTTTTACTACAGTTACAGTTACTAGCTACTACACATTATAATTTCCTGGACTATTTTATCAACTTAACAAATTAAATTTAAAATCGTTAATAATCCGTTCTTACACTGGAAACTATTTGTAGAAAATACATTAGTCTGATTAAAGCTACGAGCACTCAGAAGATGAACGGCGATGTGTCGTCAGCCTTGAACCGTGAAAAAGTATGAGTACGAGACCAATCAATCAATTCCCGACAAACAGAGAACGAATTTATTTAACACAAAAAGCAACAGGCAGATTCGGCGGCTCTTAGCGGAAAGCGCATCCATCTTGCCCTGACCGCAACGGATCGCTCGTTAGAAGATTCGGCATAATCCTAGCTTTAGGCATAGAAGCTAAGCATCAATACCGCCTATAATGTCGTTTCGCGAAGTTCCCCGTTTCGGCGAGCCGTACAGGCAACAAATTGCGCATAAAATTACTTTCATATATCAATTTTTTGCGCGAACTTGGCCTACTAACATCCCAGGGCGCCTCCCGCAAGGTGCGCGGAAAAAGTTCGATCGAGCAAGCAGCCGCTACACAATTTAATTAAAATGCTAGTAGCTCCACTATCGCCCACCTAATTACATCGTTTCCGCGTTTTGCCACGTCGCCGCTTATTTCCGCCTAAATGTATCAGTTGTCATCCGATCCATCACCGCCATCGAGTGTCGTTCGGCCGAATCGATAGCGGCCCCCAGCTAAGTTGTATTCATTATAGCCGAAAGCTCAGCTATAGCGAGCACAGAAAACATAACCCATATCCGCCCGCGGTCGATCCGATGATATTTCAGCGCTAATGTGATTTTCAGCCTTGACGAGAGCCCGAAAGGACTCCGCCGACTTGATAGAAGTTCGCGAATGAACTGATAGTTCCCGTATCTGCAGTAGATGAGGAAAAATCCGGAATAAGCCGACTGGTGTTGTTTGGGGGCAACGTTCGCTGCGGGGCCCATTAGAAGGCGCTTTGCAGGAAGAACTAATTTGAAAAATTCTAATGTTTTAAGCGTTGATTTTGAAACTATACCGGAAACAAATGAAAATATAGCTTTCCGGAACTTTCCGAGATGGGACGATTTATTCACATTAGGAAGAACTTCCTAGAGACATTTAAACGCTATACAGTTCAATATATGTGCCAAATAACAAACTATTTGCTGTTGCTTTATTAACAAAAATTAAAACTGAAAATGCTCTACCATTAGACGAACTCATTAAACCCGACTCATTAGAAATAATGAACTCATACCAATTAGTTACTGTTAGTGAGCCTTTGGTATTTAGTTTTAACTGTTTATTCTAGAATTATTAGTGGAAAAGATAATTTTACCCTTCGTTTAGTAATTGTTGGCCCACATAAAATAAATGACTACCTTGCTATCGCGAACGGAACTTTAAATTTCCACATTTTATCAGTTTCGTGTAGAATGCTGAGCGTTAAAAAAAGAATGGATAAAAGCAAGTAAAAATTCAAAATAACCATATCCCCCAAAACCAATGACTCCTGATTTATCCCATTTATATAAGTACTTCCATTTGTATCAGTCACTTAAGCAAGCGCAGACGTATTAGGAAAGCACGTGCACAAATCAATAATTTGTCGAGATATAGAGAAGCTACGACTTCTGAAGTTGAAGTAATTCGCTTGCATTTTTAGAGCTAGTTTGCTCGTTAAACAAACTATTTTAATTGCTTTCATCAGTTGATACTAGCTGCCATCTTAGTATCCTTGCCTTGTTTAATTTAACTTTACCTAACCAAATTTAACATATTCAACCCCATCTAACCTAACCTAACCCTACAAAAGCCAATAGATGCGATGTATAAACATAATTATACTGGATGGGCCATAAGTCGCACTACTATTGGAAACTTGAATACGTTTTTCGCTTCCAATTGTTTATTTACTTGTCAAATTTTTGCATTTCGATCTTTAGCAATTAGTTATGGAAAAATTCAGCAACATTCAAAAGATCAAAATCATATTTTCAAGTCAGTAATCGCCCCCTTCCCTAAATATGCAATACTCTGATTAATTCAAAACTTCCGGCAAGAGTTTCCGGCGAGTGACTTGACACGAGCTGGGAGAGCACGTTGCGCAAACACCCGATCAGTAAGGGTATTTGGGCCGTATTTTTTCGAGGACGAGAACAGCAATGCAGTAACGGTTACCGCTGTCAGATATCGCGAAATACTGGAGGATTTTGTTCGTTTAGCTGTTAAGGATATCTCAGAGATGGTAGCAGCAGAATGGAGGAACTCCTCATGACTAGAGTCGCTATGCAGTTTTTGAAAAGCGAGTAATTTCACGAAATAGCCTTCATTATCGCCCGATTTAAGCGACCCAGATTTTTTCCTTTGGTGCTACCTAAAGCACCGCGTTCACGCAATAAACCCCGAACTATCCAGCAGCTAGGCGAGAATATTCGAGTCAAAATTCGTGGGCTGGAGCTAAACACCCTCACCAAGGTTGTGCAAAATATAGTGAAAAGAGCGCTCGCTTGTCAAGAGAACAGCGTAAGTCATTTGCGGTATAAGCCTCCGGGAAATTTGGGCTAAATGCGCCACCGTGCACCTTTCAATAATTCGGGAACGCAGTTTGTTATTGCATTGTAAGAGCTAATGTAGAACAAGTGGTCGCGTCTTATTTATTTACTCCCTCCTGCTCCAAATTAGTTGGTACAGAGTTGCGTCACGTTGAAATTGATAATGCAATTAAGTAGTTTAACGGGTGACCTCGTAGCCCAGCCTCTAGGGCGGCCGCCCCGGGTTCGATTCCCCAGTGATTTTAGAAGGATTTTTACAATCGTACACTTCCGGGGTGTAGTGGGCACCGAGTGGTAGTACCTTTCAAGATCATCAACCGCTTCTATTGAAATAGAAGGATGACGCCACACTGGCCCACCGGTAACCCACAACTCTCACAAGTGGCTCCAAGTAGCTGGAGTGCAACCAGCGGCCACACCCCGGAAAACTGTGTCGGTTCACAGGCTAAACCTGGTGAGGGGAGATCCTATATATTGTAGGGTCTAAGGAAGTCCCACCGTAACTTGCACAAAGACCATAGCGGCACTGAAGGCGAATAACACTGATAAGAGTAGCAACCGGCAGATGTGGCGAAATGGCGAAAGCAAGGTGTATGGCTTAAAAGGGCGTCAATAATGGGACCAAAAGATTATGACGGCTAAACACCAATCCTGACAGAGGGCAGCAGCAAATGTCAGTACTGAGATGGAGATAGTAACAGTAAGCGTTACATATGGTTCAATCTCAGATATCCACAGGCGCTGATATATTATCTGCAACGGTTGCGGTACTGCGGTGAGGAAGGGAACGGGAATCCACCTCACAACATTACCCACGAGAATTTTTCAGTAGATTATTATGGAACCTAGAAATATAGAAATAGGAATGCCAGGCACTCCGGCTAGAGTCCCTGTATATAGTTATATAAGAGTCGGGCAAACACAAATGTCAGCCGCCATTAGTGTTCTAAAAATAAATGATGCGTTCAAGGCCGGAGTTGTTTTCCTTAGTATGTGTCACTTTGACGAATTTAATTACTTACCAGTTTGACATTGTCAATACATGGTAAACTTAATGCATTTACGAAAACTACACTGGTAGGTATCTACCGTTTACCGATTGGTGGTCAGATGATTTTGCAGTAGATAGATCGGATTGAGTAATTTACGAGCGGTTTTTTGGTGGTGTAGTAAACATATAACCTCTAAAAACTTGTCTTGTCGTCGAATCGAACAATATTACGTAGGTCATTTAATTGTCATAGCCATAGCCACCCTTCAAATTTCCATTTTAGATTACTGCGCATGCGCAGTGGATCGTAGCCAATCAAAAATTGAACCGCGTTTGCCCGAATCTTATCTTACTATATACAGGGACTCTAACTCCGGCTAGTTAGACTAGTTATACAAGGTACTACAAACGGGAAACGGCCAAGAGGACGCTCCCCAACAAAGTGGTTCGACCAGGTGAAGCAGTTAACAGGACTACAACTGAAACAAGCTGTAGAGGCAGCCCAAAACCGCCAGGAATGGAGACAAACCGTTAATAACGCCTTACAATACTGAAAAATCACGACTTCCCAGAATGGGGAAAACACGACTTGAAAGAAGACACTTCCGGGCTACCATGCTAACACCCATGTTAGTCGTTAATCCCTAACAAGGAACTCTCGAGATAAGGGACAAGGCTAGCCACCCATCCGGCTTACGAGTACACCTTTGTGGTAATACTAAACAGGCCATTGGCCAAATATAAGAGGAAGAAGAAGTAAATTAATGAAAAACCCCCGTGCTATCTTTGAGGTGTGAATCAGGGTGTTTCTTGAACTTGTTGCGTTGCTAAGATTGCAGCAGCCGAGTTGGTTACAAAATTTTCCGTACCGCAGGTGCGACAGAGCACCGTTGATTTTAGAGCGAGACGAAAAACGAGTCATCCGAATTTGGATGGGAAACAGATTCACTTCTCATCAGCTTCTGAAGCAGTTAAAACGTGTGCCCTGTGGGCCCTCGCGTCTTCGGCCGTAGGGCCGCGAATTTAGAATATTCTGCGCAGATATCAAAATACATGAGTCGTTAAACCAACCCTAGGGGGTTGTTGCGTGAAGTTGCAAATCAGCCGCTGCTGGGAATCGAGCCAGTGCAAGTTTCTCGTGGGTTACAAATTACGGACGTTGTTAGAAAGTGAGACCATGCGTTTAATTTCGTCGTGCGATGGATTTTAACAGCAGTTCAGTCTTCTTATTAACACCCCAGATTATCGGTACGAGATTTTTACAGTTTTATCAAGGCATCGACACCTAAGGTATGATTTTTCTGCTATTCGTGCCGCATCACCAAATCTCTTAATACTGCTCCAGCTGTGGGTCTGCCCTCAAACCGCCAACAGCACATTTGAGTAGCTTAGCTACCTAGATTCCGTTCAACTTTCCAGCTTTTCACATATCAAAGTAGAAAGTTGAATTCAGCCAACTAAAGCAACCAGGCATTAGTTGAAGGGAAATCAAGTTTCACGAAAGTATGATACAATAGAACCCACTGCTTTGACCGTGGACAAGGTAATTATCACAGCTGTGATTTGAGAAATCACGGTGGCGCATTGGCGTGTCATCATAACTTATTCTGCCCAAAGACAGTATCGTGGACCAGCCCTTCCCGCTATCTAACCGCGGACAATCGAGGCCTTTACTACCGTTTCCTCCCAACTCAAACTTACCTGTGGTAAGTGCGGTCCGGTGTTGTCCTAAAATCCTGATTATACTATAACAAACCTACTTATGTATCCGATACACTTTCAAAAACACCCTATGTTTGTCCAGACATACCAGAGATGACGTGATACAAGAAATATATAAAAATTAGTGAAATTATTACGCATACTAAAGGAGATGAGTATTTGATCATTCTGAAAAATTGGAATTCTAATGTCGGAGTTGGAACATACCAATTAGGTAGGCGCAATGACAAAGAATATTGCCTCATAGAATTTTGTGCTCAATTTAAATTAATGGTTGCCAACACAATACCCCAATATCATCCGCATAGAAGATACATCTGGATAATGTTAGCAGACATCAGAAGACATCAAACGAATTATATTTTAGTGAAACAAAAGTTTCAAAATCACGTAAAGTCTGCATGAGCTAGCCGGGAGTAGCTACTGACAGCGACTCTAACCTTATCATGATGAAATGTAGACTAACTTTGAAAAAACATAAGAAAACACAAAACAAGATATGGGACTAAAAGAACGAAAGAATAAATGCTAAATATAAAAATAGAAGACACAATAAGCAGACAGTTATATGCGGCCCGACGAAGTCATTGGAAACAATAAATTTGGCAAATAGCAAATATAAAACCTCGAAAAGCCAGAACGGCTAAGAAAGATAAAGAGAACTCAGGAATAAAGTTGAGAGAAAGAAAGAAAGCAAAAGAAAATTTCATGAATGAAAATTGGAACAATATACAAGACCTTAAAGATTGTAGAAATGACATATCATACAAACAAATTAAAAAACTTTACAGTGAACGAAAGCAGCATAGGCATGGTATTATAAGCAAAACCGGAGCGAAGTTTCTCCGATGATGCAGGTATTGCCAACCGAGAGCAAAACTATTTTTAGAACATCTTTGTAAAAAGATGATGAAATTCAAATATTTAGCTTAGAGGTGACATAAAATACAGTAAAGAAAAATGTAATTACATATTAAGAACACAATTCGATAAAGCATTATCAGACCTAAAAATAAATAAAGCTCCAGGGGTGCGCAGGTGGGCACCTAAAAAACTTTATAAATTAATATGCGATATTTAGGAAATTAGACAATTCCTTTACGAAGTTACCAAAAATGGTATAGTATCAATACCGAAGAAAAGTCTTTCATTTTACGCTTCGAAGATATCTACTTGCCAAAATCATATTTTTGACGAACAGAAAATAAAATAGAAGATGATTTAATAGACGACCACTTCAGATTCAAGAGAAATGCAGGAACAAAGAAAGTTATTCTGTATCTCACAATTTTAATAGAAAAGGTTATAGGAATTCTATACACCTTTTTATTGACGAGAACAAGACATTCGACATCGTGATTAGACGGGCACTTTTGACGGACCGGCTAGCTAAACAGTAAAGACGGCGTGGGGGTTTTACAAAACCTCACCAGGTCATAACGCAATTTACAATAACGCAAACACAATAATAGAAAACTGTATCATAGTCAATAATCTGGCTCTTGGAAACAAACGTGTACTACGTCGGGTGCACTCATGAACACAAGTTTTAAGAATGCAACAGTCAAATGTATAAATACAATAATAATTAAAGGAAGAAACTACGTACATTATTAAAAATTTAACAGTGAATGACACTACTCAAACAAGTTAAGCTTCGATGAGGCCTTAAGGTTCATCGGTGGCATCAACACAACGCAAGATGCAACGTACAAAAACAACGTTCAAATAATCACACAATCACAAGGTGAAATCCAAAGAATCCTAACGAGATGCTGTCGTAGCCGATGACATTACGTACAGCAATAAAATCAAAGGCATGAACGGATTATTACGTCATTGCGAGAGAAGCAAAGATAAACAGATTACAAACGGCACGATACGGGACGAGGACATGACAGAATCAAACGGCACACAACTCGTTACGGATCAAAACAAGATCAAAAACAGCTAGAAACACCCCGAAACGTTAAACCAATTCGGCAATATATGAACGCAGGCTCAAATGCAAAGTGCACATTACCCTACAGTTCCAAATGCATAGGAAATTGCCAGCTAGTTTCGACGAGAAGGAGGCGCGCTTGCCGCGACAAAGTCGTCAAGATCAGAACGATGGCGCGGCCGATTCCAAAAATTCGACAAAAGACTCTAGCTTGAAATATGTCGCTTTTTGCCAGCAACAAGCATAATCATAAGAGAAGCGACCAGCTAATTGGACACATTTTAAGGAGGTAAGATATATTAAAAACCATAACCAAAAGTAAGAAGGAAGGTAGAGCCACAAGAGAGCGACCACGCTTACAATACATTAAGCTTCAAGTAAATCATGAGACACGGAATATACGAGTTTTCTAGAATGTTTCCCTCCAATAACATATTCCTGCAACAAACCAGTCGCCAGATTGATCCCCAAAAAGAAAGCATAACAAACAAAAGAAGTTTATTTAGTAATATAAATTATGAATTAATTAGTACTACAGTAACTACCCTGATCTTCAGCTTCATATCGCACTTTTCAACCACTATAAATGCAAACTATAGTAAATAATTTCAAGTGATTTTTGTCATTTCCGTGCTGTTAATGCATACTATCATGCATAAGTTAAGAAAAGATGTTTATATTATATTATAGTTTTTGCATATACACGTGCATATGTTTATTTTCTTATAACTACGTTGGAAAATTTCAATATTTAACCGTCTTTATCTTAGTATTCATATCAACGATGTTAAATCAAATTCACAGACTAAAAACAATTCAAGAGTAAATAACCAAATCGAAAAGAATACAGTCTTCAGAGCTGTCTTTTAATAAAACAGAGCAATAGAGGTCTCTTTAACAATAAAAAAGCGATGCGATTTGATTTGAAGGAAAATTCGATTTGTTTATACAACAGTCCGATCACAAAAACCGAAAGCCAATTATGTCGGGGAAAGTAACAGACTGACAAAACGGTTTGTCTGACCTCCAGACGAAATACGTTCGGTCGCAGCATTCAGTTCTTGACAGATTTTAAAAACAAAGACCTTAATCAGCCTGGACAAATTTTATTTGATGTTAATTTGGAGTCACTCACTAAAACAACGCGGGCTGGAATATTTTAATTATTTATAGTAATGGCTTCTCGCCCCTGGATAAATATTTACCGTGCTCTCAACTGATACTGATACAATTTCATAATGTTATTGTTATCTGATGTCATTAGTGTGCGTTTTAATCAGATAAATGTTCAAAATTGAAAAAAGTAATGATGGAAATTACTCGATTGCCACGCAATGTCCACTGTGCCAAGTACTAAGGTCACTGATTTTATTTCTGTAGGACGAATTTCAACACAATTTTATTTCAGCTAATGTTTCAGACTATTCAGGCATATTTGAATAAAACTTACATCCTAGTAGCAGTTATACGGTTCCATTCAACTTCATGAAAATGAGAATTGTACCATCACGACGCAAAACGGATTTTTTTTTATCTGCAAGGAGGACATTAGACATTATAGTATTAAGGTCACTCAGACATCAGAAAGTGTTTACCTAAAGCCAATGAAATATTTGAAAATCAATTATTTTGTTAAGTGTATCAAAATTCAAAACTCCCTTGCACTAAAGTACGTACTGAAAGGTAGACTCTCTGCCAATAGAGTTCAAAAACTTTTCCGAATCGGCTACATGGTGGCCGATTCGGAAAAGTTTTCCATAAATTATAGCACAAGCTATAAAATTTTGATTGTAAACATTTAGAGAGTACGTCATTTATTTACAGTGACGTTAGTAAATTAACCAGGAAACTACCTTGATAAAGTTTAATTATTAGAGAACTTCTATTTATACCGGGGTAACCACAAAAAACAAATACGTTTTTTTGCAACACTAAACTCTAGTCTCTCCCGAAGTACTCTTCTCTTGACTGATGTTGTTCATGGCCTCCAGCTTTTTTGTTTCACTTTGTCGACACTAGCAAATATCATGACAAGAGCCATTTTGTATTCCGCCAAAAACCTTTGGACGGGACGCTTAAAGCAGTGTGGGAAGAGGCATTATCGTGATAAAGGACCCAACCGCCGCTTTTCTCAGCACACTCTCGAGTAATTTTCTCCGTGCCCTCAAATAAAATTTTTGAGTCACCACTGCTCCAGGAGACACGATTCCATTGACATAAAAACAAATTAACACGACCTTGGCACTGGGTCGGACCCACGAAGGCCCGTCGTAGGTCTTCGTGAATTTTATTCGATGACGATTTTCACTGATTGTGAGCTTTATGAAGATTTTCATGATTTCGGCTTGCTGCGGGTCGGCCATATCTTGCTGGCTCTTAGTGACAGTTTACTATTAAAAGTACTACAACAGTTTTGGCGGCCGTTACCTATAAAAAACAAAACTACACACATACAGTTTTTGCTTTATTATCAACCATCACCAAATTTGCTAAACTTTTGAAAAAAGCCATAGAAAACAATGGTGTCGACTCGTGACTCTCTGTGGGGCATTTTGCCACTTTGTGCCCATCGTTCGTTCTGATATTTTTGAACACCCCCTCGTACTTACATTTGTTGCTACATTTTTCACAGATGATTAATACAATCGCATATCTCATTTCCCTGATAGGTAGTAGCCTTCGCGTAGGGGAAGCCTGCCGCTAGGGGATAATTTGGTTCAATGATTTATCAATGCAACCTTGTTTGCAAACAATCTTGAAAGGATGACTAGAACTGGGATCAATCTTCTTGCATTCATTATTTTCTTTTATCTGAATTTCTACACCATAACTTCAGAAGGTGGTTGGAACATCGCTTTCAAGTGGTCGTGTTTGGAAAACGCAATGAAACAAATTCGTTTGATTTTTGTGTCAAGAGAAGCGAAGCGACAGAGAAATGGCTTGCTACTGACAGCAGCATCGGGAACATGCGTAAACATAAAATTAATTAATTAACGGAAAATTAAATCAGTGACTGAAGCAGATAAGGGAGTTAATCTACGTAAATTAACAAGCAGTTTCATTTACGTCTAAACTCATTGGTATATAAATAAGAGAATAATACCGTGAGCAGACTTCAGAGGATTCTTTATCGAGCAACAAGCGTTCATTATAGGAAATTTGCTTGAAAAATTAGCGTCTATATTTCGTTATAACTTAAAGGGTTGTATTCGCTTTTGTATTTTTACGTAAAGCTGCTGTGATGCGAATCGCTTCTCTGTGAATGAGAACAAATAGAAGTATAATAGAATTATTCTTGCTCGCTTCATAAAGAATGTCTTTCATAATTACCTATGGAGCATATAAGGTGGGAAAGAGATGGAAAAATATATTCATTAATCTTGATTCAATTCTAAGTCGGAAAACTTGACGGAGATGAAGACAGCAAAATCTGTGTTTGCTTAAGATAGCCAGTATCATGGCATTAGATGGATCTGCAATAACAGAAATTAACTGCGAATTATAAGCATAGAGAAGCATTACAAGCTAAAATTAACGAGTAAAGTTTGTTGTTCAAATGAATTGCCACCTTAATAGATAATAAGCAATCTAGTAACAACTATACAGTTCAGCTATGCAAAAGTTTGCTCTTCCGAAGTTAGAACTAACAGTTTCATAGAAATATATAAACTTTGAGAAACTTCTATGAATAATTCAGGAAAATAAATGATAAACTCAAGCACATATTTCGTTATTAAGTTTCAATATTTAATGTACCTACAGTAAGCAGTATCTGGTGAAAACTTAATAAGAAGTTTTGATTCTATAAGATTTACATAAAAAAAATGCCTTATAGAAGAATCGGTACGACTCATAGCGTGATCTATATAAAGTACCGAAGTTATATATATACAAACAAATTGCGCGCTACGAGCACGTGAAATAGGATACGCGAAAGGTCAAGATCACGGCCGAGCGCTAAGATAAGAAAAACAACACCTGAACAAATATAAACATCTGTGAAGCTGGAACGTGAGATTTTATTTTGTGTTATAGACACACAGACACACATTTAGGAAAATTATATTATAGATACTGTAATAATATTATTTCCCACTTTTTGACGATAAGTATGTTATGATAATATTAATTGGAATAAATAAAATAAGTATTACCACAATTACTATACAGTTTTATTAGGAATAACTGGCTCTCTCAGGGCTTATTAAAAATTATGATCATTTTTATTAAATGCAATAGTAAATGGTATGTTGCACCCCTATATTTTAATTATGTGCAACTAAATCAAAATTAATGCGCCGGCTAGCTTTCGAGACCTCAATATCAAATGGTTAGGTTATAACACAGTATAAAATCTATCCTTGTATAGCAAATGCTCACTTTTAAATGAGTAACAGCTAACCTAAAAAATTGACGGAAGACAGAGCTGATCGAACACACAAAATTCCAGCGTAATTTGAACGCAAATCGACCAACAATTAATAAATTCGCCTCAGGTAAACAATAACAATGCAATTTAACGAATCAAGTTGTTTAGTTAACCTTTATTTGTTTTCTTTTACGTCATAAGTGACATCAACAGGTAACTGTTTTATTTCCTGCTTTACGAATCCATTTCCGTCCACTGCACAATGGGATGACGTCAACCTCGTAATTTCCTTCTGGAACGCTCCCTGTGGCTGCTACCTGCTTCTGGACCACGAACGAAGTCTTCTTTAGGTTCTGCACGTTGCTGTCCACTTCTATCGGCGTCTAGCCTTCTAGAATTTGGCTTCAAAAGTTGACCTCGGACTCGGATCACATTTTCAAGGGACTCCAACCTTGTACCGGTTTCTGGAACGCCTTTAGCTGCTGCTTCCTTGTTGCATTCCACACACAAGGACCCCTCTATACTCTGCACACTGCCATCTGTTTACCGCAGCACCACAACTTGTAAAAATATAGCTTGGAAGTCGAACTTCAATGGGCGAAGCTTCAGGATCAATTTCCTCTGGAACTACACTTTGTAATTTTATGAAATTATGCACAACTGGGCTCTGCACACTGGCGAATAAATAAAACCCAACAACTGGCATAAATTATAACTTTTAATATAGGAACTCAAATAAAAAACTAGGAGCCAATCTTATAAACAGCTTCTGGTTTTCTTCCTTTTCTTAAAAACAATAATAAATAAACATCTAGGTACCATAGCAACAATTTAACAATTGTTTCAAGGAAGTTTTTACAACGTTTTTCCTTAATTACTAAATTGTTTGTTGCTAAATGTCATTCCGGAGCACTTTGGCCACACTTTTATTGCTTTTATGCACTTTTATTTTATAAGCACTGGTTCACAAGCTATTTAGCACTGTATTATAGTCTTCTATCATTTCCAGGTCGCTTTTCACATGCTCTTTGCATTTCTGCGCTTCCTTACACTGCTTTGTAACCCTTCAGCTGCGTTATCGATTGTTAGCATAATAATATGAATACTAAACGCTGCACAAAACTTTTGTAACGCTTCGAAACACCTCCGTACTTAAGCAAAATCACAATCATGTCTTGAGGTTACAAAATTAATCTGTCAGTCACCATAAATTAAATGAATTTGCCACACCGAGCACAAATATCGAAAATAAGCTGAACGCAACCCTGCCGATACTGTTTTATTCAAATACTAACCTTTGTTAATCAAATTACAGTTATTGCTAATCATGTCTTATGTAATTATCAATGTTTACTTGTGACTTATTGTTGAAATAAGTAGAATACCAATTCTGGGCCTATTTGAATCATTCCTTAGTTTTTGTACGTTTGCAATGCAACCGGAATTGCTGTAAGCATTATACCATTACAACACATCCATAACAAATTATTTCCATTGGACGGTTCGAGCAAAATCTGGCAAAACCTTTCAAAACAAAAAAGAAACCTGTTGAACGTAGAAGCGTGAGGACGAGAAGAATTGGGAAGAATTAAGCAGTCACAAACGATAATTTTTCAAAGTGGGGAAGAAAAGCCATCCAATCGTTTCTGTAGACTGTAAAACTTGCAAGGGGCGGAATGTAAGAACTGATATACCTGAAGTACCATTTCAACACTACAATGCCCAAGTAAATGTGGTATAAATTCGGTCATTAATTATGTAATTAAATGTTAAAATACTGTACTGCAAGTAAAGTACTCGTAGCAAACAACTTAAAATTAAATTTAGATCCAAGTTTTGCGACGAATTATTTATTATTTTCTTATTGTTTTCATACTTCAACATGCTTTGTTTATGTTCATGAAATATGAGTATGTTACAAATAAAATCCACTCATTACGATTGAAACCTATCGAGGCCATAAAATTGTGTCGAGTTCATTTAAAAGTGCTTTAAACAATGTCGAAATGAAAAGCTAATGGAAAAACGAGTTCCAAACAACAAATTGAATGCCATACAAATGCAATCGACAAAGAACAATAAGAACGAATAATTGAAATGAGCAGTTAATGACGAAATTAGTTCTATTAAATGCCATATACAGTCCTCGCGTGAGCGACAAACGGATACTGAAACAAGGCGGTTATTAAAAAAGTGGGCCAATCGATATCACCTCTAAATGTAAAGCAAAATCTGTATTTCAACCATTTGACGCCGCAACAATAAAATATTTTATTCCCCTGCATGTTCAGCATAATTAGAGATAAGTAGAATCAATTAGTCATATTTTCAATGCAGAACTACCTACTTAAGCGAATATGGGAGAATTGCATAAAATCCCACGATTTCCACGATCTATTTCTAGAGCTGGCTCCATCCGTTATATCCTGCAAAACGGCTCCACATTTTTTTACGGTCATCTGTTTTATCAAGTTCTGTTCCCAAATCTATCTAAATACCTCAACGGTTTATTTTGGCAGCGATTCATTAATCTTGTTCAATCTTTTTCGTATATCCCTGGAACAGCTAGTATTAACTACTGCCCTTCCTCACATCTTTAAGGAAGCGCTGCAGTGAAAGCTCAAGTTAAAATAAAATAATAATGTAGAGGGAATACTGTAAACAATTATTACCTAAATTTATAAATAAATAATCTACAATGAGACTGCAATGCTCTATACAAAACGTTCGCGGAAAATACGTTCGTATAGAACAAATAAAAGTACATAAACACCGTATCCAATGAAATCTCTCAATCATCCTACTGACGGAGTACATATAAAACTCATACAATTCGATGTATAATGGCGAATATGAATAGACCTTCGTTTAATTTCAATGCATCAATCCATTCACTTCGACTGAATCGACTTCATTCTTTAACAAATGAAGTTCCGAAGCGCACTTTAATGGTTTGAAAATCATATTTTTCAATAATGCACTTATCGTACGACAGGAGCTTGAGCGTAGGTAAGCTTCAATTTGCAATACTACAGCACTGATTGTTCTATGATACATGAAATATTATATTTGTTCGTGTCGACGTGAACCAACTCTTTAACTAAATTAGTTCTTCAGGCTACTTCGATTACTTAAAGATCGTATCTGTAAGTAGCAGCGAAACAGAGAATTGAGAGAGCAACAATAATTTTTGAAATACATCAAGTATATCATTTATTTAAAAACAGACACAAATTGTGTAAAGACTTCTGGCAATTGTATCAAATAAATAAAAACGATACACAGTTTAGCTATTTAATAAGCTGTACGAATGAAGACAGTAAGGAATATGGTATCCCTGTTTTAAGGGACAAAATAAATATGCGGATTTTATCAATGTTATTCAATTTAGTACCTACACGTTGATTAACTATTCGGCTGTCAATCGACAGCGATTAGTAATTAATCAGGCTATGTTTTTGAGCTATTACGGTAATTAAGTTGAACAAGACTAACAATTACATTTATGAGTACAACCACAACAGTCATTATGTATCGTAATTGATGTAGTTATTTTAATTTCAGTAAAATCAAATAGAACTGTGCCTATAGCGGTATTATAGTAATAGAATTGAATTTAACTTTAATTGCTCTGAAGCCTAAAAGCAATACAGTTTCAATTACATTTTAATTGTATACAGGGTAGTCGTGAAAGTTGGAGACCAGCATTGACATACATAAAAATAGTGAATATTTTTCACATAATATTTATTTGTCCTAAAGGGCCAAATTAAAAAGATACAGTCCTGTAAAGTTGAATTTAAAAAATGCATTTGTTTGGAAAACCACAAATTTAACAAAATGTATTTATTGAATTGAGGCGAAGGCTTCAAATTTGTTTCCAAGTACAAACCACATTCAACATTTGTTATAAACTCCTAGTTTTAGTTAACAATAATTCGTAGTTTCGTAGAATTGTTTTGTAAATTAACAATAAGGTTGTTATATGTTCGCCTAAATGCACACATTTTATTTAACACTAGCTTTTGAACCCACCACATAGGTGGCCCTACTCTAATTACAATAGTTCTTGTATTTTAAAAATTGAATTATAAATAAAAAAGTTACAGAAGGAAATGTTTTAACGCCCTTATTATTCAGCGTTCAAAATTATATCCAAATTAGGTAAAAATTACACTAATTCGCAACGAAAAGAAAAAAACATAGTCGGTGGGATTCGAACTTGCGGAATCCGACTGCTAATTAGACGGTCTAACCCCATATCGTGCTTCCATATCGCTCCATTATAAAAACCGTGGTGAAACGACGGACGAAGTGCGCCTAATTTAGTGGGATTTAGTGTTCAGCTAAAAAACTAAGTGTCAATTTACAGCGATTGTGATACACCCATTACAGTGTTTTACTTGAAATGAAGACATCTACCCACGTACCTTTTCTCTTTTTAATCATAACCATTTCATATTATGATGGTTACTACAAACTTCTGAGAATACTTTAACTACTTATTTAGATTATTTCCACCTTTGCTATACGCCTATTATGATTGATTAAAAAGTCTAATTTTCCCAAACTTACTATAACGATCAAGATAGGCAAATTTCTTTTCAAAACCTTTTTAGCACCCTCCAAAACCCCAAACACGAATATGTCTTGCTACACTTTTTTTCAGAACCAGTTTATAAAACATATTAAAAAATTGGAACTACCGGAATAATTACGATCGCAACCCTCTTTTTTCGCTTATTGCACTGGCCTAATAGTAAAAATTATCTATAATTTGTTTTGATCTTCAAAAAGTTTGTGAGCTTCTTGAGTGGTTTTTAGTTTATAGTAAGCTTATTTAACGAACTAAGTCATGTAAAGAAAAGATGCAAATTCGACATTGCATTTATTATAAAAAAATATGACCAAATTTTGACTGACATCTTTTAAACACTAAAAGTGAAATTGAAGCAACTAAATCCAGTGACAATACCATAAATAGATCCTGAAATTAAACTATACGTTTTTTGTGGTAAACTTTTTTTTTGTAAAAAAAAAACAAAATCGCGGAACGACTTAATGGACGTTTTGTAAAACATGAAAAATTAAAGAAACATTTTGATTTTTATAGAAAAAATTGTTAAATGGTGGTATGTTATCTCATGTTTAGACAGATTTCGTTCATTATTGTTTCTAAAAACTTGCCTCTTCATTTTTTTCAAAAATTCGTAGCTGATGATTTTTAGGAACGCTAAATAAATTTTGAAATCAAATTAAGCCTATCTCGATCACTAGGGTAAGTTTAAAAAGATTCTAATTTTTAATGGATTTTATTTAGTAGGCTAATATACAGAGTTGCAAATAATCCAAATGGCTATTTTAGGTTTCCTTTCGAGACAAACCACGAAATTTCCAATTCATTATGCTTAAAAATATAGAAGATATTTTCAAGTGAAACACACTGTACACAACGAAACATATAGTATAGTTTTCTGTTGCAAAGGTTAAAATTTACATACAAGTACAATGGGAACGTCTGCCAGAGAATATAAGACATTTAGGAGACTACTCTCTGGTACACGTAGACATCAAAAGTATTTAACGAGAAAACTAGTGAAGACTGCTTCGACGAAAATGTTTACGTTAAGTAGGGCGTAACTTGTAGTACTTGAAACTTTCAAGTTTAAGCTTGTTTGACCTTCAATTTTTAATGAAGTGTCTTTGTGTCTCGGCTTTTGTTTTCTGTTCCAGTTCTGTTCAAAATCAGTTAATTATTGTTGTTTGATTCCCCACTATTGATTACCAACTTGATCGCGGGAGCAATTGAAAACAAAACACTTGCTTAATCTGTAGCAGCATGTTTTTGTTGGCATAGAATTGTAAATTTTTTAAAAATTACAATTCACTTTCAGTGTCTTGTGTAAGTTATGCCAATGTTATTTTAATGTTACCTATCAATTTAATGAATGTATAAATTTTGTTTACATTACACATTTTTGCATATTTGTGTAGCTTATTAAAGTGTCTTAACGTCACTTGAAACTATTAATTCAGTTAACTGTAGTACAAATGTACTTAGTTC
This sequence comes from Agriotes lineatus, assembly GCA_940337035.1. Lineage (NCBI taxonomy): Eukaryota > Metazoa > Arthropoda > Insecta > Coleoptera > Elateridae > Agriotes > Agriotes lineatus. The sequence goes on from CALNHX010006797.1 coordinate 60,714, forward strand.
TATAAAGTACAGTGTAGACATTATTTTTAATGGGCTCTACGATCAATTTTATTTTGATCGCTCAGTATTAGGACACAAAACTATGTTATGCAGGACATGCGCTAGGAAACATTTTCAAAGCACTCCTGACCCGTTTTTTAGACAATAGAAAATCTATAAAAAACCACGTTGTAAAGGGTACACGTACTATTGCTACCAAAAAGAAACTAGGACAAGGTTTTTTTAGCTGTATAAATCTGAACTTTAGACTGGCAACTCAGATGTGAATAAATCTGTAATTATTTCAAAACGTCACTGGTAATAATGCCTAGAATAAGTGTAGTTTCGAAAGCTAGGATTATTTCTTGCTTAGAAAACGATGTAACTATTATTTTGTATTGTAGTTTTTGATATTAAAATTTAATATGACATATGACATGTTTGAATTATTCACATGACAGGTAAGTCATTTCATCAATAAAATAATAAAAATTCATGAATGGATCTAAAAGTTGTTCTAGTTTCTTGTAGCAATAATACAGCTAACGAAATGTCAGTATGTTACAAAAGGTTGGCATGCAGATAACGAAAGTATTTATGATGGAATCGCAATCTTTAGAAATATTATGTTGTTGCAGAAGGTAGACTCAAATCTCTATAATGGAATACACGCCTCTGACTTCTGGTGCAGATAGATAATACAAAAGAATATAATGAAATAAAAAAATCTTTGCTATTACAAGGGTATACATATCTACATTGAAAAGTGCCTACAATAGAATATAAGGCATTCAAAAAAATTTCCTGTTGAAATTCGTGATATGTAGATACTAAAAGTATCTATAATGGAATAAATATCCTTTAAAAAAGTTATTGGTAGACAATACCTGTCCAGATAAGGAAAAAGTATAAACGAATAGAAAGCCACTACAGAAACTTTCCTACTGCAGAGTGTACACGTATATACGAATAAAATAAGTTACCTACAGCCAGCGAATAGAATTAGGAGAGTGTCAATAATTTAATATAAGATTCGTTACCTAGGTACTTAATACTTTTACGTGGTCGCACGGCTTTGCGGCTTTTTCAAGTAAAAATATAGTGAACTACGCTACTTTTGAATTGTAAAAATCTCTTCGACTTCGGAGCTTACAAATGTTGGAATAGAAGGCATTTTAACGACGATATAAATGTATGGTGGAGAATATAATTTGTTGAATTTTGAACCAATCATCATCTCTTAAATTTACAACATTGGCCAATTTCTACAATATTGATAATATGGTTTTAACTTGGTTTTGCAAACTCGTCCTACAGACTCGTTTCAGGTTAGGAAATACAACTCATAAAATTTGTCTTAATGTAATTAAATGTTATTAAATGCGTATTAATTAACAAACCTATGTATAGCATCGCATGCTGATCTAGGTGTATTATATTAATTTAAAAAAAATTGTCAAAAAATCATGGATAATAAGTGTACTACTTATTATATTACCCCGAGGAATATAATTTCTACCTTTACATGACATATTCAACAATGTAAAATTATTGTTATTTCTGTTATTAATATGTAACACACTACGCTGTTGTATTGTCACTGTGGCACACGCGTTTCCATAACTAATTAAAATGCAAACAAAAATCCGTCACATGCTTTATGAATTTGTATCAACTCACGGTTGGCCACCAAATTAACTGTGATCTACTCAGAACCACAGACCTAAGAGATAGAGTTACAAAGTCAATACATCACCAAGACACACGTAACACAATGGTTGCTACGCAAACACAAAAGGGGCGCTCCAACTTTGTAACTCGAAACTGGGACAAGTTGAGCATTGAACCGCTAGACGCTAAAGCGTATAAAGCAACAGCCTCTAGACCTCACGGTAAAATGAGGTTACCGATAATACATCCATACATACATAGCGTACTTACTTTCTCTCAATAAATAGAATTCGCGGTACGCTTAAGAATCGGCATTCTGTTAAATAACGATAATAATCCTCCACCGTCGGGTCAACAAATTTAAATGAGACGTACTCCCCCGGAATGGCCGATATCTGCTAAAAACAAAGGCCTGGCTTATAGTTGTAGTGACATCGTTCAGAAACCGACTTCAAACCATATTTACAGAAAAAGCCAATTTGCTTATACAAATAATCATAAATATATTAACAATTAAAGCACACATAAAACCATACAGAAAATAGGATTAAATCCCAGAATAACTGGCCATTCCTAAACAAAATACAGTTGCCTAAGAATGGATAGACTACGCGCGATATCTCGCACCTACACGCACTTTCAAAATGAAAAATTATATCTGCAATACATGTAAAAAGACGCAAAAATTACTGTCTTTAATACGCGAAATGTTCCATCTGGATTTCGTGCATTAAAACAGGCTTCGCAATTCACGTACGTGTTTATTTGTATATGAAAGGCATTTATCTACGCTTACGATATCTTTACAACAGCCTGAAGCGTACGCAAAACATGCCCTAAATCGCGTTACCTCATACTCGAGGCCCGAGAACTACTATGCAGCTGTTCTATGTAACCCGTTGAAGGGCTCATATGGAAATTCCCCACGAATACTACCGGAACGTCTCTGGCGACTGCCATCAGACGGAACATCTCAAAATCCCTGGGTGTTGTCGCAATTGCGTACTTACTCAGTACACGATGGTTCTACATTCACACAAAGTGCAAACACTGGCTTTCTCCACACAAACACTTATGCAGCAAACCCTGTTTATTGAACGACTTCAGCTGCTTGTTGTTTAATTCACTGGGAGTCGCTTACAAACAAGCGGCTTCTGGCCAAGCCCGCTGGCGGCTACTTAAGTTCCCCCCGTTGCTCGAAGGCCCCACTAAACACGAACGTACTTGCACTTTTCGTTGTGATAAATCACAATAAAACTAACGCTAATCAGAACTTGTTCTTATGTACTGAAGCACAAGCTCCAGTTGATGTTATGCTTTGGCAGTACTGAAGTGTATTGTTGATGGCGCTGTAAGGCTACGTCAGTTTTGACACAGACTAACGCAAAAACTAACCTGCTAACTACGAATATGAAATAAACTTGACAGTGGCACTAACAATACACTTCAGTATTGCCAAACGTAAAACGAATCGTCTTTGCTATGTTGTAAAATACCACTTTACTCAACGATTTTGAATGTAGAAATGTAGTAGGTACATTATCATATGAACTGCAATAAAGTGTTTTCTTGATAGAGGAACTGACATAAAATAGCAGCAAATTTAATATTAGATTACATTGGCGCTCAATCCTCGTATCTTGTCGTCTGCAGTGTTTCGGTACCTTGCCATTCTGTTGAGAGCATTGCGAATATCTTGCGCTAAAGATCTTTCTTGTTCACTGTCCATCTACATAAATTCTGAATCTATTAAAAATGTGCTGTTTCCAGTTTTTCTAAACAGTGGCCTTAGTGAATTCTTGAAAATTGAACAGTCGGCTAGCACCACTATATTAATTACCAGCCTAGCTTTACGTCGTTCAATAAGACCAGTGCCAACAAAATAATAGATTCACTTCTATATTCAAAGATTAACTCGTATAACACAAGCGGGGTCAGTATTCTCTTATAAACTTTGAGACGACCTTTTCTTCGGCGCACCAGTTCTATGGATATTATTATTAGTGATGGGCTTATTCGAATGAAAAATAACCGGTTATTATTATTGAAATAACCTATGTAACTCGGTTTTCGTTCCAAGTATTCGAATGAAAAATAACCTCATTCTGATACGTACTACGCTTTGAATATAAAACCTCTATTCAAAGGTACTACGTGCCATATCTCAGCGACCTGCGCAGTGCTCGAAATTCTGTAAATATAAATACGTCATAACTCATAAACAATTCAGGTTGTACTGAAGACACCATTTGGTTACTCGCGTACCTACCTCCTATCATAAAAAATATCAAATTATCAAATTCTGGGGACCTGAAACCTGAACGCCTAAAAACTGCAAACGCAGCGAGCTATAAAACAATTTTTTATTTGCTTACATCTCCAAAGGTTCAAAACAAGAGGCGGCGCCATTAACCCGCCCGATCGATAAAGATAAACGTTTTGCCACTGTTTTTATTGCGATTAGCAAGCAGTCCCGCATATTTCTTTCTTTATACAGTTCTTAATAAATACCTCTTAATTTAGAAATCGGGACACTACACACTATTATGATATATTTTGCATGTATTTTTTAAGTGTATAAACTGGGTTTTTGCAGTTATTATGGTTTAATTGTTACGTCAGATTGTTTATTGTTGTCAATTATGAAATGCCATCTCACATTAATGAAGTCGGAGCAAGAATACTCCAAAGACTAGAAGAACATATTACGTGTCCCGATTTCTAAGGCGCCGACCGTACATATTATGTTTTGGTTATAGATTGGAAGAATGTACGAGTAATCGAGCTAATGCAGAATAGCGAGCCGCAAAACATACAATTACAACAATATATTATTATATTATTATAAATCGCCAGCAATCGAAAACAATAAAGGTGTAACCAGATATATTTCATTCATATCCACAATTACTTATTGCACAAACTCCTTAGAAATCAAATAAAAATCATTTATACAATTATTATAATAATTAATGATTAACTGAGTTCCTCTGCTATCTGCAAGTTACGATGTCGATGCAGATGACGGTGAACCGCCAACCGGCAAACCGGCTGACTTAATCGAAACGAATCGAGAGCCAAAATTTATTCGAATGATTATTCAAATAATCATTCGGTTATTAATATCATTCGAATGCAAATAATTTGGTTATGAAAATTGTCCGGTTATGCCCATCACTAATTATTATCCTCAACAAAAATCTAAAAGAAAGATGTGTAACCTACAAATAACACTTCGAGGGATTCGAGTTCACAGAAACGGCAACATGACACTATCAGAGTTGATGGATATTAGAAGACGTGCTCAAACAAACTGTACAATTGAACGGCAACTACGGGAAGGGCTTCTGTGCGCGAGGAAAGCCATTTTCGTATGGAGATAAACGCGTTTGAGCAAAAATGTATAATAACTTTATCAAACTCTAAAGGAACTATCCAGCTGCCTCCGAAATTAGTTCATCCCTACCGTATTGCGGAAGGTAACTTTATTTCCTAGCTTCAAAGCTCCATCGCCTCCATTTAATACCTTCCATTCAACCTGCGTTACTTCATTTTCCACATTTCTGGATGCAGAAAGTTGACGACAGATGAAAGGAATAAATTAATCTCGACAAGGCCGCGCTTACTGCGAGCTGTAATTTCCAGCAATTAGTGTTATAGTAACAATAAAATACAAGCAAGGGGCGGGGTTAACTATCAGTCCATCACCGCTTTTGCTCTCGTAAAGTTAGCTGCTGGGTTTATACGCGCGTTAATTTTGCGTAAGTCACCCAGCGAATTTGGTTTTGCAAAGGCATGCGGCATCTCATCTGTGATGCGTTAATCGCGAAGTTGGCATCCATTGCGTCATTAATCGCGAAGTTGCCGTTCGTCACCGCTGCTGTAATTAATTAAGCTCCTGCGTACCTCTTCCAGCTAAGCGGATGTTTGCCTTTGACAAACCCGAGACGAAATTCTCAACTGATAAAAACCCAATAGTAATTAAGGCACTCGGAGCGGGTAATAAGCACAGGAACGAGGCCGAGCAACGGCTCCTTGCACGGCGCGAGTTATAATTTGATGCACGACAGCAAATTTAAGCGCCCTTTTTAAAAGTTGTCTCGCAATCTTAACACCGGAGACGAAATGAGACCGCAATATTGATTGAGACTCTAATACCAACTGATTTAATAGATGTCTGATAAATCACGTAACGTATCAACGTTCGGCGCGAACCTATTGCTCCCCGAAGACCCGAAGTTGCCTTCGACCTACTTTGTGTTTTCTTCCTTGATTTTATACGCACATCTCAAAACATGCGTGAAATCCATCAAAGGGTCTCCGAAGAGCAAGCTCCACTACCTCGAAGCGCTCTTGAAACAATGCCTGCATCACGAGGCGGAATCCACTGCTTCTCAGCGTTTTTATGGCACACTCGAACATGTCCCGGTTCCTTTACAAAGCCCGAATTTCCCGCAGATGCGGTTTATTGAAAATCGCATAACCGTCGCCCTAACCATTACTCATTAGGGAGGTGAAACCTCCAGAAGCTGAGCTCTTAGCCCGAATCCAGCGCTCAGCCACGAAATTTCTCGGCTACGCCTTTTTAGATAACATAAGTAAAAGCACTTTAGCAGCGCGCAACTTTGAAAGTGCAGCATTGTTTTTCAGAAAGGCACAAAGCGTGTACAATCTCAGAAACGGATGAAGTTGCGGCGAAAATAGCTTCCTGCTCTTTCAGTTCCAGTGCTGTACACCTCCGTTAGTTGCAAATGCGCATATCAAACTAAGTAAACGTACAGATTTACACGGCCCCAGTGGAGATTTATTAAAAACTTCCGTATTTGCGTTTGCGAGGCGAATTGTCCTGAAGTGAAATTGTTAATTTTAGACCTATCACAAATCAAATATTGAAAATGGTAAAAGTAAAGCGAGTAAGGGTACAGTGATTAATTAAGCCTCTGATTTGCTGAACTAACCTGTCGAGCTCAGCGCTAGGCGACGTCACACGTCAGTATAAATGCACTACTGCAACCCACTACACAATTCGCTTATTCAACTTGTCGTTAATAGCAGTAATTGCAGGAGTTGAATTTTAATGCGAATCGAAGTATCAACAAGACTCTAATTTCTAAATAGCAACAATCAAGTTAGTGGGTTTTCTTTCATACAGTTCCATTTCCCTCCATTCTTTCGCAAATAGACGTAATATTTAGTTTGCAGCTAAAAATAATAAAAAGCATTAGAAGAATGTGGTAATGAATTATCAGAAAATATTCTCAACTTTTTTCCTGACAATACGTAACAGTAAATGGCATACTGAATTAAAAATCACGATGGTAATTCAGAAATATAAGGATGAAATAGAAACTAACATAAAAATACCGTCGCTGTCGTAATAAAGCCGTTCTGCGGCTTAAAAGCACAAGTATTCATGCAAAATAAAGAGAGTGGAAATATGAATTTACTCAAGTCGCTAAACGAAAAGCACAACAATAAAGATAACCAACTCGCGTAGAAAGGCTGTAATATAACTTTCTTGTTTAAACACTGTCTGCGCGACGTTTGTATCATTTCATATAAAAGACCACTTACCTAATATTGAATGTATATAGCAATTATTACTATCGGTAGCTGATAGATCGGCAAAATTAAAATTCTGAATCTACAATATCTTTCTGTAGAAATTATCAACTTATTCCTAAGAAATGCGACAAAATGGACAGATATTATTCATTCCGTACTATTTACAAAAACTCGGAAACTCACTTTAAAATGAAACCTTTGAAAGCTTGGCCTTGAAGTTTTTTTTTTCATTCAAATATTTAAAAAGTCTACATATTTTGTATTTTAGCATACAAACCCAAAAAGAAATATGACGATATGAACAGAAGTCTAAATAATTCTTTAGTAACAGCTAAGCACTTACGTAGATGATATTATAAAATCTGTCGGTGTGACAAAATGAACAAAAAAATATTCTAGTGTTCATAGTTCATAGTAACAAATACTTGAAAAATTAAACCTTCTAAACATACTAACAAATCTACTTTCACTAACATTGAAACAGAAAATGTGGTGAGATATCAAAGCTTTCTCGGCACGCAAATGTTTTATATATCAAAAGCCAGGAACAAAGAAAAGATACCGACAAGTTTACAATAAAATTTAAACAATAATTCCCACAACTGATGACGAGTCCTTTATCTCAACTGACCCAAATGATGCCCCGGAAAGCCTTATCTCCATTCTTCCAAACGAACTAACATCAAAACCGAAGGCAGAGTGAAACCAAAGCATTTTTTTAGCAAATATCTTTATGTAGCAAGCCATCGGCGCTAGGGTAAATTCATAGCCATTTATTTTAGAATGCTGTATCAGTTCTACCGTTCGGTTAGACGGTACATTGAAATATTCATCACGTTGTAGTGAAGGGTAAAGGAATAAATTAATTATTAAATAACTGTTTTTCTTCATTCGAAAATTTAAAGATGCTATACCGAAACTGAGTGAATCTCAAGTTTTCAAATACAGTGTGATCATACTATTTTTAAACAAGGGTTGCTGTGGATTTTCAACTGCACATCTCATCATATACCATACGCAATCTATCGGCTGTTGTCACTTTGCCTTATTAAACAGATGCGCTTGTTTAAATTCGTTAATACGAGCTTCATTACTTTATTTTCCTTTTTTCGAAGCTCATTCCAAAAATACAATTTCATTAAAAAAGTGTGAGTGACTAGTCGTACGTACACATATGAGACTAGTGGTAACGACTATTTATACTACTAATACAATTACGTTAATTAGTGTTTCATAAGAGCGGAAAATAAATATGTTGAAAACAACAAGAAAAATTTCGTCAATTTGAAAATGAAAAGTGTATTTATTTTTACAATAGAAACACAAATCACGACAAAATCAAAAGGAATTTTTCAAAACCAAAAACTGCGGAAAATAAACTCTGCTTATGCTAGAGGAAGCAAAAATTTGAAGTATCAATCTAAAAGACTAAAGGAATACCATCCATTACATATCAAATGCCTCGCAAAAATTAAAGTTGTTGGTAATAGTGATTACTTGCTAGAAATGAGAGAGTTTAATAATGAACATAATCATTATTAGAATAATTTTCCTATAAATGTAGAGGAAGAAAAATGAATTGTTGCACTTAATGAAAATGAAAGCTAATTCAAAAGATCAAAATCAAATAAAAGTGTCACACTCAAAGACGAAATATAAAAGTTTTAGCTACAACTCCCCCAAAATTATTTCAAGAAGAAGTAACAATCAAAGTTCTTCGAAATTCTGGTACGGAGTTGCTATTTACTATCAAGATCGTGTCATAAAAAATGAAACGGGCGTTTGACTCGCTATACATCAGTTCACAACAATAATTAATAACCATTCGATAGAAACCAATTTGTGTATTTATGTATCATGTTTTTTACCTCTAAAATTACTGCGCTTCATTAAGCTCGCGGACGTCGAGAGCCAGACAGTTGTCCTGAGTGCCCTAAACGTGGGTAACGCCCCAAGGCGCATTTTTATTGTAAGATGTTAAAACAAAGCCTGGTCTTCGAGAGCAGGGGTGGCCTGACAGGCTTCACGGTAGTGCTGCGAGCCAAAAGAGTCGAATGCGGCCGACAACGGCAGCGCCCGCGGTAAACTTCCTGAGGTCTTCTGATCTCTAGGTACATACAAAGGCCTGCCACAGCGTGAAAATCTTCATATTGCGTATCTGAACGCAAGAAATAAGGTGGGTGACTTGATCATTTCAAATCATACATCCCAACGTGGGGATTTTTTGGGTGTGGTCCAGGCTAGGATTGGGCAATATTGAAATTCTGATATCGTAACTCAGAAATATCGATATATACAGATATCGATACCTATCGATATATCGATATATTGAGATGGTTTTACGCTCACAATTTGGCTCTGTATGCAGTGAGAAATAGTAAACAAAGTCAATTAAAGCGCAGAGTTAAAATATTTTATTTAATTGCAACTTAAAACAGTAATTGAAGTTATTAAATGCATTGGTAATGAGATGCAAGAAGTATAATTAGAGAGAAAGGCAAGCATACGCAGAGCAGATTTCAGAGGGTTTGAATTTGAATTTTGAGTAAAATAATATAAGTAATATGATAGGTTTGAGCATATTTACAGCCAGACCAAATAAAATTAAATAACACAAAAGGTTGGTTATGTGCATGCTGAATGAGCGTAGAGTTATTAATAAAAGTACGGGCCAGTGAAAAGCAAGCAAGCTGAAAGGTAAATGAAATCTAAGCAAGCGAAAATAGAAATTGCAAAGAGCAATAGAAAACGAGGGCAACTGAATTGAAGAACAAACAGTGACGTGTGTAAAATTGAACTCAAGTCCAGTGAATTTTAAAAATAAGTGTTATAGCAGAGCAGTGATTTAAAAAACGTTGTGCGTGACGAGCAAGAACAATTTTTAGATATAATAAAGAAAAACAATGTTTAGATTTAAGCAATTTTTAGATTTTAGAAAAATGTTATCAAATTTTATTCCGTTTGTGTAAATAATAACTACAACTAATTTCCTATAAACAATATGAGATAGCAACACGATTGTCTTTTGTCAATAGAGAAAAGAATAACAATTGCTGTAAAATTGAAAGTTTGGAAGCAAAATTTGAGCTCCCTAAAATTTATGTTTTAATATAATAAAGGAGATTTACTAAACAAAAAAGTGTACCATTTTAATCTACAAGTGTCCAGGCAGCTGTGATATTGTTTGTGGCAGATTCCACGACATAAAAATATAAATTTCACCAACCCATCTTTGGCTGTGAAACGGCAGCGAGTACCTGAAAATTTCCTACTTCGACTACGTTCCAGTTTGCCGCAGAAGCCCGGAGTCTCCATTCCTAAAGGTCAAGGAGGTGTGTACGGGTCTTGGACACAACGCCCACTGGTCACAACGTCCACCACCTAGTATGGCCGCCATGTTGGACACAACGTCCACTTTCAAATTTGGTCACAACGTCCACCGTGGACACAACGTCCACCGCCATAACGCCCACTCTGGTCACAACGTCCACCTTCGCATTTGGTCACAACGTCCACCTTGGACACAACGTCCACCGCCATAACGCCCACTCTGGTCACAACGTCCACCGACGCCTCTTGAGAATAACAGTTTGCGGCGTCGGTCGTAACGTCCACTCTGGACACAACGTCCACCGCCATATCGCCCACTCTGGTCACAACGTCCACTTTCAAATTTGGTCACAACGTCCACCTTGGACACAACGTCCACCGCCATAACGCCCACTCTGGTCACAACGTCCACCTTCGCATTTGGTCACAACGTCCACCTTGGACACAACGTCCACCGCCATATCGCCCACTCTGGTCACAACGTCCACCTTCAAATTTGGTCACAACGTCCACCTTGGACACAACGTCCACCGCCATATCGCCCACTCTGGCCACAACGTCCACTTTCAAATTTGGTCACAACGTCCACCTTGGACACAACGTCCACCGCCATAACGCCCACTCTGGTCACAACGTCCACCTTCGCATTTGGTCATAACGTCCACCTTGGACACAACGCCCACTTTTGTTTTACTGGTTATTTATTAATAAATTTTTAACTGCTTTCGTTAATGCTTTTTGAGTGGACTAATGTTCTTTAGAATTAAAAAAAAATTTGGTTTTAGGCTATTTTATGTATTTTTTGAACCAATTTATAGTTTCAACTATTTCCTCCCCATTCTTGACGATTTTGGTCCTATTTTCTGCTGGATTTTTGTTCTACTAAGTACAAATCCCCTATTTGCTTTTAGTGTTTTACCACATACTTTAGAATATTTTAATGCTTATAGTACTGTAGTTTCTTTATGTTACCTAGGGTCTCTAAATGACATTGACAAATTAGGCACCTCTGTTAGTTAACTGGGTCAGATAGAGGACCTTCAGGGCCGATTTTAGATATTTGCGGACCCTAGACGAAAGAGTCAAACATGGGGTTTAGTGGTGGCATGATTTTAAATGACAGCGCCGCCCATTTCACTTTCACCAAACATATATTACACGTGAATTCCCGAAGCATAAAGATAAAAGCCAGCTGAAGAAAATACATATATTTTTCCACGATTGGGAGTAAAAATCAGTTTCTAGATTGGTTATAAAAATTGTGGCAGAATTTTCATTTTAAAGCATATATTCATTATAAAGAATATATATAAGATGTATGTTGTTATAATACAATTCAAAATCCTACTAAATATTGCAGTATAATTCCAATTGACTATAACGCTTTATGAAAATAATTGTTTCTACTATAGGTCGTGGAAAAAATAATATATACAAGGCAGGAGTGAACGCCATTTTTCCCTCTGTGTATTTGTAGCCCGGGGGCTTCGCCCTTCGACTTTAAACTTACACTTCGAACAAAATCACGCTTTACTTTTTTTTGTATAATGTACTACGTAATTGTTTAAAAAAGTCATTTTAATAGGAACAGTACTAAAAAATCTAAATGGGTTTATGCCGAACTTCCCTCGCGCGAATTAGATCAATTTACAAATTTTTAAAAATGTATCCCGCTGGAGTTTGAACCCGCCGCATCTGCAGAGCGATCGTAACTGTACCTGCGTAGCAATCGACTGCATCGAAAAGTCGAACTGCGCCATTGAGTCTAATTGAAATGAGTGCGACGCGCGCCTCTATTTAAAGGAACGGTCTTATTGTTGAAATGTTTTGACCCATTTGTGACATTATCCTGTATCTGTTGAGTCCTATTTTCGACAAGTGTAAAACCTGACCCATGTGAAAATTATTACTTTCTTCTATTTCAAAATTAACGCAAAAATAAACAAAGTGTAATTTTTTATGGTGTTTACCTTGTATATGTTTGTCTGATATTTTCCCGGTTTCATTCCAGGTATATATATATATATATATATATATATATATATATATATATATAAAGATAGTCCCTCTCACAGCTTGTGTGGTTACATACACAGTAAAATGTTATTTCTTGACCATTAAAGCTTGGTACCTGTGCGTAGCACTGAGATTGGAGTTTTTCCAAACCCTATCCCAGTCAAGAAATAACATTTTACTGTGTATATATATATATATATATACATAATGTGTATGCAAAATATCATCTTCCTCCGACAAATAGTTTTTGAGTTATACCGCCGACAAACAGACGGAATTGAGAAAACCTGTTTTTCGTCATCTAGAGACCCGGAAACCTGCAGATCTGAAGAAATCTCGGAAGGTGATTTTTTCGTGATTACAATACTTCCTTCGTCTTTCAGACGATCGAAGTAAAAAGTAACAAAATGAAAATAAATTACAAGTAATAAACAATACCTAACTATTAAAGGAAATATAGTTTTTTTTCTAGAATTTAATTCAGTGAAATCGTTTAATATCTCGTCATAATTCAAAGACCGCATTGCTTCTGCTTCTATCTGAATTATGGATAACGTTAACGCTCTATCCAATACAGTTTGGTAGATATAATTTTTAAGTTTTAAATGTGAGACATATTTTTCTAGAAGGATTACTAATCGACATAGTAAAATATACTCTTAAAACAATTCTACATTGGGAAGTTTAGAAATAATAATATTTTTTATTATAAATTTTACATCTCATAAGGCGAGTTTAAAGAATTCGTAGGGCTGTCAATATTCTGAAATTCTTAAGATTGGCATCCCGAATCTAAAAAGATTCAAATCCCTAAGATTCTAATTTTCGAATCTGAATATGAAATTCGAATTTGAACCTCTGTAATACGTAACACCTAATGTGAACGTAAGATTTGAATCTGAGCTCAAGTATCGAATCTCAACATAATATTCGAACCTTGCGAATCTGAACAAAGAAATTGCGTCTTCCAATCTAAATACATTTCGACGATGGGCTGTCGGTATCAGAAATTTATAAGATTCGAATACCGAATCTGTGTGAATTAGCAGCCTTACGAGTAACGTTGTGGCTCCCGGGATATAAAGTAAATATTAAAACAATAAATGTACCTATTATAAAAGTAGAAATAGTCTAGTTAATAAAGTTAATTGATATGAAACTAAAGTAATTGTTTTCAATACAAACAAAACCATTTTTAATCATTTATTTTACACTACCTACCTATATAACTAAGTACTACAGCCATTAACAATATGGGATTAACCCAAAACCTTTGATTGTGTGAGTCACACAATTTTAATTGGTACGATAGAAATGTATGATATTTGTGGAATTGCTTTGGAGTACTTCCGATTTACATATGACCTCTCAAAAAGTAATTGTGCGATATCAAAATGGAGACGGGCATATTAAGAAGATTACATCAAAATCTAAATTAATTACGTGTGGCGTAATAGAAGGCTATATGCTGGGGAATATTATTTTTACATTATACAGGGTGTTGTGAAAATGTAACGCTATTAAGGAGCGCTTCCTGAGTAGGAATAAATAATTAAACAAATTGTATAATAGTTTTTGAAGATATGGGAGTCCAAAAGTTTATGATTATATTCTTTAATATATTCAGTATTAGGATAGCAAAACATTGCAGACTTAAACCTAATGATACGATTCTTGAAAGTAAATTGATATTTCTGAAAATTTGCATGGTACGGCAACTATTGGAAATAGTTCCAGGGTGGAAGCCAAAATTGGTAATGACCGATTTCGAAGCAGCGCTGGTTAAATCGTTACAACAACATTTTCCAGAATCGGTAAAAACTGGATGTCTTTTCCATTACTGCCAAGTGAGTAAATTGCTACTAGTAACATTACATTATTTTATGTAACTTTTATTTTAGGCACTCATGAGGCAAATTTCGGTATTGGAAATGAAAAATTTAATCAAAAATAATCGTATGGCACTGAAAGCCGTGAAGTATTTGTTGTCACTGCCCCTTCTTCCAGCAGCTAATTTTGAGGAGGCAATTGCTTTTATAAAGAGGTGAGGAATAACCTTGGAAATGCCTTTGATGCACCTTTGAGGTAAATTTATATTACATTATATTATTATTTAGGAATACGGCGAAGCTTCGGTTTTGATTCGTCCAAAACCCAGCGTCCGCGCATCTCTGCTATTACTCTAACGTTCTTCAACAAGCGTTCCATAATTATAGCAAAAAAGCAATTATACGTTGTCAAACATATCACTTACATAACCCTATATATCGTATGACTGATGTTTGCCTGCTTGATCGTCATTCTTTTCCTCTTTTTTCTATAGGTGCAAGTGTTTTAGGGAAAATACCTATGCGAAATCAATTTTGATAATTTCTATTATGCTTCATTTTAGGCAGCGTAAAATGTCATTTTTTAAAATTTTAATTATTATGAAACACCATATTATCAGCTATAATTAACCAAGGGCAGTGATATTATTTGTCAAAATTATAAGGATTTATAACTGACCGCGGTGAATTCCCAAAAATCATGTTTTTGTTCATTGGTCTGTGTGTGTGAACAGAATATCTCAAAAACGAAAATAGGTGTGACGTTGAAACTTCATATATATTTTTTGTGTACTATGTAGATGCGACAGAAAGCTATTGAAAAAATCGCGTAACCGAAAGTATGGTGTTTACTCTTGTGATTTTTCAGTTTTTCGATTTTTTCAAAAACTGCCCTTAACGATTTTTTCAAACTTTATACATTTTTATTACATTTTTAATGTGCATTGATGTGAGATAGATGATTTTCCAGTTGCATACCTCTAAGACGGATTTCAATTTGTTTCCTTTTTTTATTAACTCCTATTTTAAATGAACACCCGGTATAATATTAAATTTTTCAATTCCGTTTAAAATTTTAGAGACAATTCTCTCTTGAACTGACGCTCTATTTTGTACGGTTTCTGTAAAATTTGCAATTTTTGAAAATGTTTGACAAATGCTTAAAAATAAAAATTAAAATTTTTGGCTAATTACCTATAAGGGGCGTATCCATGTTGAACGAGCAATTTAAAGGATCAACACTTTTTTAGTAGTTATTAGCAAAACCAATTCAGATTTCCATGTTACCGCTGATATCAAATATATTTAAGTGTGATTTGTTTTTTGGTCAATTTTGAGAAACCTTTGGTTACTTGATTGTTTCTACTTGTATTTTTCTATAATAAACTAAATTATTTTATTACTAGTTGCTTAATTGATACTATAATAGTTATTTACTATAGAAGTAGCATAAATAAAAGACTATGTGCTTTATTTGACTGAAAGTCAGGTTATGGTGTACTTGTACATGCCAACCTAACTAGTAACATTCAATAGTAACTAGTAATTTAGAGTTATTCTTGCCATTATATTGGTGTCACTGGTAGCAAAAGACAACACTAGGGTAGAACTTTTTTCTCACTTGTTTCAAGGTCGTATTTCAGGAGAAGTCCCCTATTGATGACGAGCTGTGCAGCATCTGTAAGATAACGCCACCCACCACTCTCTTAATTCCGTGTGGACATTTTGGGCTCTGCGATGTGTGCAGCGAAGACATCCAGGACCGTATCAGACGGGACGAAAGGCCTGACGAAGACACTGGTGTGCAAGTAAACTATAAGTTATGTCCAGTTGACAGAGTCGAAATTAAACAATTTGTACGTGTAATCACAACTTAAAATATTAATAAGTGTGCTATTTGTGTATAGTATTTCACTAAGAAGACTACTATTTATAAATCTACTATGTATTTACATTGACAGTGATTGGAGTTACAATCAACATTAGACATGCACAGTGATTAAAGAAGAACTACATCTGTGCCAAAGCTAGTTCAAGAACAATAAAGAAACATATAATACATAAATTAATATTTTATTTATTCCGCCCTAAAACAAATATTCTACTATACTCTATTCACTATAGTCCCGGATTGTCAATGTCAAAATTCAATTAAAAAACATCCTTTATATCATGGTTAATACTTTTAAGTCAAGCTATGGGTAACTAGAAACAATTAATTAAGTTATTAATGTCAAAACTATAAATTATAGGTTATATTTCGAACTGACTTAAGCAAAAATAAATAAAAGTTGCCAGGTAACAAAAACACAAATTTTAAAAATTACGCTTTTGCGTTGTCCAACCTAGTAGTAACAAAGAAACCAATAGAAATTCAACAGTGCTACCATAAAACGTCATTTTTGACAATCCGGGACCATAGTGAACAGAGTATAAATTCAGTGATATACCGAATGTGCAACCTGAGCAACAGATTCGCCGGAAAACTGGATTTTTACATGCCTTCTGTTGAAAGTTTAGCCGGCTATATTTCACATTATTTTAATAGTTATTTACTATACAAGTGGGATAAGAGGATCATTAATATACGTGTGTAAAAGTTACAAACGAGTGAGTAGTACGAGTTAAGCGATTAAAAAAGCCTCAAAAACGTTTAAAAAAGATTTAACTTAAGCAAAAAAGCATTAACTCTTACATAAAAAAATGAAAAAAAGTAATTCTGAAGAACAAGCATGTAATGTGGCACTAAAAATATCAAATGCAAACACAATTCATAGAAAAACTTTAAATGTAACACAAAAAATAAAATAGAAAACTTGGGCACTAAAAAATTAGTCTTTCAGAAAACTATTAGTTATTAAATATTGTTCTAAATGCTCCATTGTTAAATTTAGTCGCCTTTCACTTAAAATGTTCTTATATGTAAAAAAAAACTTCTTTCTACGTCAACACTAGTTATTGAAGCATATTTTAAATTTACTACAATAGTCGGATCAATCTCAAAGTCTTCTGCAATTTCGCCTGCCAAAATTGTGGAAATTTTATGGTCTTCTTTTTTGAAAAAAACCTTACATTTAGAAAGAACTATTTGACCAATTCGCCCACGTACTTTACAAACAGCATCTTTGAAATTATTAACAAACACTTTTTTCGCAAGGTGCAACATTTATCCAGGAACATTTTGAAGGAACTATTTTGTCATTTTTCAGTGGTATGTTAGGTTTTACAAAGATCGAAATTAAACTGTGCTTGTGCCCTGAAGTAGATGCAAACGAAGTCACAATTGTTTGTTGTTTTGGCTAATTTTTATACTTCTTTAATTGTTTTTGATGCAAAGTGGTTTTTACATGTGGAATGGCCTATTTTTTGTCGCACTGAATCTAAAATGTTAGTACTTAAATAATTTTAAAGAAGTTTGTAAACTCTTACCGTCTTAATACAAGCTTTACAAATTAATTTATTGTTTTTATATTTTAATTCATTATAGCCTCGGACACAAAGGATGATAGGCGTATAACTATCCCCAGATCTGCCGTTTTGCGCTTGTTTGTATTTTGAATTAAAATCATACAAAACGAAGAGACACCGAGTTTTCTGCGTGTGTGTTAGTTAACCAAAATAATTCAAGGGAATACCCGAGTTTTTTAGGAATTCCCAGAAAACCACTGCACTGACTGCATTTTTAAGCCCGTCTAACTGCATGCAAGCAAAAAATGTGCTCGCAAAGGAACCAGATTGAAATATTCGATTACGAAATAAATTAGGCCGAAAATCGTACGACACTCATTAATGACCAATAGAAAAATTAGTTCACGAGCCGTAACCAAGACAATAAAAAAATTTCTTGGAAATTTTTTGTAGGTAGACCAACCTAACTGTGAGGGTTTGTGGCGTTACGATTTTCTTACCGAATCTGCATTCGAGCATTAATTCATATCCGGAAATTATTTTCGTGCATTCCAACAACGTCCTAATTTGCCCTCGCGTCCCGCTCGGGCAAATTAATACGACGTTGTTGGACCGCACTCAAAAAAATTTCCGGAAAGAATTAATGCTCTTATGAGATTATATGTGAAAATAAATGCAAACTGACAACTTAAAAGTAAGTACAAATTAGCAAAAAAATCCGAAATATGCATAAAAATGCTAAAAAAGCAAAAAACACAAATTTTGCAGAGGTTCCCTTTATGATGTACCTATACAAGGAACAAGGAAGGATATTTCGAAATTCAACCCCTAAACGGGTAAAATGGGGGTTCCAATTTTGTATGGAAAAATAATATTAAATAGACATTTCGCCTTGGCACTTCTTAGAAGTAGGTACTCCTAAAAACAAATAAGCAAACACGTACTTCGTGATTTTCCAAAAAACGATCCCTTAGGGGGTGAAATGGGGTAACTAAGCCTAAACATCGATATGGGTGTCGTTATTAAGGTTTTTAGGGACGTTAATTGCGGAAATAATTTTGCTCATCCCAAGAGTCATCGTGCTGATTGCTCTTAGAAAACTGCCATCGGGACAGTTTTCATTACAACCAGCGCTCGCCCCTTGGCGTGTATAAAATTATCGGTATGTCTCGCCCTTGTTATATTACTAATGATAACACGTAAAACCACGTTTTTTCAGTGACGTCAACCTTCTTTTTTATTTTTAGTTTTTAGGGACTTGTAAATACTTATCTGCTGGTACAATTATCGGACAAGGAGGATGTCAAGAATAAATGTAATGACAGCAAGGGACTTTGGGATTTTGTTAAAACCAAGCTAAATAAAGGCCGCAATAATCAAAAAAATCAAATTGGCTCTCTTTTAGTAAAGGGAGAAGAAATTGATAACCCAAAAGATAAAGCAAATGTTTTTAATGAGTTTTTTTGCAATATTGGCAAGAATCTGGCAGACGAAATTGTAGTCCCACAAGAGGTTACTCGAGTTTCCATTCCTAGGAATGTAAAATCTATTTATTTATATCCTACCTCCAGTCATGAAGTTTTAAAAGTAATTGCAAATCTTAAGCTTAAAGCAGGAGGTTTGGATGGGGTAAGTGTGAAAGTAATTAAAACAATAGCTCATAATTTAGTTAAGCCACTAGAATTTGCTTTGAATTTGTGTATCCAAAAGGAAACTTGGCCGTACATGCTAAAAAATGCTGTCGTCGTACCCATTTATAAGAGTGGGGAACGAGGTAACGTGTCGAATTATCGTCCCATTTCATTAATATCAAATTTTGCAAAAATCTTCGAAAAAATAGTACACAAAAGGCTGTATAACTTTTTTGTAAATTCGGGTATATTATCACATAGACAATTTGGTTTTATGAAAAATTTGGGAACGAATGATGCCTTAGCAGTCTTTACAAATTATATTTATAAAAAGTTAAATGACGGTAGTAGAACAATTGCGACATTCCTAGATCTTGCTAAAGCTTTCGACACCGTAAATCATGATATATTATTACACAAACTAGATACATATGGAATTAGAGGGATGGCTCTAAACTTAATTAAAGATTACTTGTCAAATCGTAAGCAAGTAGTTAGAATAAATAATGACTGCAGCACAGAGAGGCTAATCACAGTAGGAGTGCCGCAGGGCACAATACTCGGACCTTTACTTTTTATCATATACCGTCTGTTCTATAAAAAAGGCCCCGCCTTCTAGCTACTTTATTATTTATTTTAGACCCAATATACCTTATATCAAATCAAATGGCACATAAAAACCTACATTTTAACACTATCAAAAAATTTTATCTTCAATTGTTTCAGAGTGGTGACGTCACGTGCAATTTTTTTAAATGACACTGTATATATTTTTTTACATTTTCTGGTAGAGGTTTTTTTTTCTCTTTTCAACAATATAAATATTTTATGCCCTTACATAAGAAAATTTTCGAGAAAAATTAAAAAACGTTTTTATCGGTGGGAATCCACCATACAAAACTATAAACAAAAGTGTAACTCAGAAAAACAAAACAATAAACACTTTAGATTATTCTGAAATCTGACAGTTAAAGCGTTTGGCTACTATTTGTTTTGTTATTCTGAGTTACACTTTTGTTTACAGTTTTGTATCATGGCCTCCCACTGTGAAAAAGTTTTTGTAATTTTTCACGAAAAATTTTTTATGCAAGTGCATGAAATATTTATATTGTTGAAAAGAGAAAAAAAACCTCTACCAGAAAATGTCAAAAAATATATACAATGTCATTTAAAAAAATTGCACGTGACGTCACCACTCTGAAACAATTGAAGATAAAAATTTGTTGATTGTGTTAATATGTAGGTTTTTATGTGTCATTTGATTTGATATAAGGTTTATTGGGTCTAAAATAAATAATAAAGTAGCTAGAAGGCGGGGCCTTTTTTATAGAACAGACTGTATATTAATGATTTGTTGACTCTGGTGCCAAGTAAATCAATTATGTCCTATGCTGATGATACAGCTATCGTTACCTCCGGTGATAATTGGAAAGATGCTGAAGATCAAATGAATGAATTTTTGAGAATTGTATATAATTGGCTCTGTGTGAATCAGCTCTCGTTAAACATAACCAAAACGGTTTATGTCGTCTTTGGGATTTATGAATCAAGTATACAAAGAGATACAGATATTCGCATCAATAATCAAGTAATTCAAAGAGTAAATTCCACAAAATATCTCGGGGTAATGATTGACTGTTTTTTGAAGTGGGATAAACATATTACATATGTAATTAAGAAGTCAAGATACCTATTATTTGTTTTCGCAAAGCTATCAAAAATCTTGCCAACTGACTCAATGCTAATTCTATACTACGGGCTATTTAATAGTATTGTTTCATATGGGATAATTGCTTGGGGCGGCGCTTATGATAATACCATCAACAAATTAATGTCACTACAGAGAAGCATATTAAAGGTAATTTTTAAAGACAACTTCTGCAGTTCAAAACTGCCTCTCGATATAAAAAGTATTTTTGCCCTTGAGTCTATAAACCTATTTCATGAGTATCACAAATCTAATTTTGAGACCTCTATCAGTATTACCAGAAACAAAAGCTTGCTAATGCCTCTGATATTCAGGACAGTCAATTTTAAGAGTAGTTTCATTACCTCACTTAAAATCTTTAATTTGCTGCCGATTGACTTGAAAAGCATTCGTAAATCAAAAAAGTCTAAAAAGAAATTGTCAAAGTGGATCGAGCGAAATTATAACACAGTAATAAACTTACGAGCAAGAAAAAATATTGTTTAATTAACAAAAGCTGTTTTTACGTTTATATTTTATTATTTTGAATTTCTATTTCTATTTTTTGGGTATTATATTATATTTTATGTTATATTATATTTTATGTTTTTTGTATGATTTGTTCTGCGCCAGCCCTATGTACAGACAACTGGTTTTGTCTCTATAGGATTTTGGATTGCAATTGTATGTAATTGTAATCTTAATTTTGGCTTAAAAATAAACAATAAACAATAAACAATAAAGAAAAGTTTTTTTTCGAATGAGGTGTAACGCAAACCAATGAATCTTTAGGTATATTTAGTATTATAATATGACCCATATGCTTCATATACCGATTTATATGAGAAATGAGCTGGAAATACATACACTAGACAAAAACCAGCAGAAAAGAGAGACAAAATCGTCAAGCATGGGAAGGAAATAGTTGAAACTATACATTGATTAAAAAAAATACATAAAATAGCCTAAAACCATTTTTTTTTAAATTCTAGAAAACATTAGTCCACTCAAAAAGCATTAACGAAGACAGTTAAAAATTTATTAATAAATAACCAGTAAAACAAAAGTGGGCGTTGTGTCCAAGGTGGACGTTATGACCAAATGCGAAGGTGGACGTTGTGACCAGAGTGGGCGTTATGGCGGTGGACGTTGTGTCCAAGGTGGACGTTGTGACCAAATTTGAAAGTGGACGTTGTGACCAGAGTGGGCGTTATGGCGGTGGACGTTGTGTCCAAGGTGGACGTTGTGACCAAATGCGAAGGTGGGCGTTGTGACCAGAGTGGGCGTTATGGCGGTGGACGTTGTGTCCAAGGTGGACGTTGTGACCAAATGCGAAAGTGGGCGTTGTGACCAGAGTGGGCGTTATGGTGGTGGGCGTTGTGTCCAAGGTGGACGTTGTGACCAAATTTGAAAGTGGACGTTGTGACCAGAGTGGGCGATATGGCGGTGGACGTTGTGTCCAGAGTGGACGTTACGACCGACGCCATAAACTGTTATTCTCAAGAGGCGTCGGTGGACGTTGTGACCAGAGTGGGCGTTATGGCGGTGGACGTTGTGTCCAAGGTGGACGTTGTGACCAAATGCGAAGGTGGACGTTGTGACCAGAGTGGGCGTTATGGCGGTGGACGTTGTGTCCAAGGTGGACGTTGTGACCAAATTTGAAAGTGGACGTTGTGTCCAACATGGCGGCCATACTAGGTGGTGGACGTTGTGACCAGTGGGCGTTGTGTCCAGGTCCCTTAGCGAT
>CALNHX010006798.1:0-83536 GCA_940337035.1 Agriotes lineatus
AGTAAATATAGGTGTGCCTCGCAGCACTTCAACGCGCTGCTCCGATCTGTTTTACATACCCTCATATAACGCTAATGCTGGTAAAAGAAAACCAATTAATAGGATATGTCCAACATATAACAAGAAATGTGGTTCAATTGACATTTTTAACAACAGCAGATATCAATTTAAAAACTTTGTTCGTGGCATGCTGCTGGAGAATCAAGGTACGAGTAGGTAGGCAAGTTAAGTTATTTTTGTATTTTTGTATTTTTATTTTTGTTGAGTTGTATATGTGTGATGGCAATAGCTATAATTGTATTATAAACTGCCTATTTCCAGGACTTCGCTACATTATTGTTTTTTCTTCTATTTTTAAAGATTTCATTTAAGTTAGTCGTATTGTGTAATATTTTTTTTTCTTAATTTGATTTATTTAGTATTACGTCAGTAGTAGTTTTTATTTCTTTTGCTTAGGCTAGTGTCTTTTTCACTGACACCTACTATACTATTAAAACCGCACATGTTTTGACCACCTTGTGGTAATCGGTGTAGGTGGCAGACAAGTTTAACCTCTAATTTACTATCTATTATGTTTTTCTGTTTGTCATTGTTTGATTACCCTAATAAATTAAATTTAAAAAAATATATATCGACAGCACCACGCTGGCCGCGCTGTCACTTGTCTGAAGTGGCGTTGGTCACCACGTTGCTGGGTTGACAGCACCACGCTGACCGCACTGTCGCTTGATGAAAGTGGCGTTGGTCACCACGTTGCTGGGATGCGAGCACCACGTGGCCGCGCTGGGAGCACCACGTGGCCGCGCTGTCACTTCCCTGAAGTGGCGTTGGCCACCATGTTGCTTTTCATCTGCCAGGGCGCGCTGGACACCACGTTCTTGCTCCGACCTTCTTGGTTTAAGGTTGGGACACCACGTTGATCTCACGGTCAGCTTACTTCAGATGGTGTTGATCACCAAGTTGTCTCATCCCATGTAGTTTTTGTTGTTCTGCAGACCTATGTGTTTGTGTTTCCACAGGACACCTCGTTCTGCTCTGATAGTCTCTGCAGATCCGCTGGGTCAGGAATTTGGGGACCGTCTCGGTCGCAGGAATCGGAGCCAGAGAACGTGCCAAGACCCAATAACCAAACACATATAAAAAACACTACGCTAGGGGTGTTAGAATAAAACGCCGTAGAGCGAGGGCATTCTCAGTTTTGCTATCGAAAGAGTCCGTTGTTCTGAGATGTATCTATGTCAATAAAAGTTTATGAAGGTTTTTGGTGTTGTTGCTAATTTACATAAATAATCTAAGTCGCTAATAAGTTTATAATTTATTGGTTCGCGAACTGGTTATTTACGCAACAAAACGTGACAATCGAACTGACAACAATAAAATAAATAAACAAGTTTTAACTACAACCTAATAGCAAACACATATTTTATTATCAATTAATTATTAATGATTATTACATCCAACACATTTCTGTATTGTTCGAAGATATAGTGGAGACTTTTTAATATCTAACTTGATTTCAATAATTCCCAGCAAAAGTGTATTCAGAGGTTAAGCTTAAGTGGAATAAAGGGTGGAAACCATACCAAAATTATAAGCATGTGGCAAGGCTCTGCACATTCATTAGGTTGATTAATTTTAAAATTATTTACCTCTACTTGGGGATAAGCCGAAATTATATTGTGAATTACGAGCATATCGTACAGCCAAAACACTGTTTCTACACAAACACGTTGTTAGCAGCTAACGAACTTTTGTTAATTGAATTGTCCTGATTGCAATCGACTTAAGTAATTTAGCTGCTGCACTGCACATTTATCTTATTACATCGTGACCGCTATCGAATGCATTTTTCTAGTGTTAACCGTCTATATTTTCGTAGCCTCCATAAAAGATGCTAAATCCTGAACATAAAATACAAACATAAAAATATGCCGGACATAATATTTATCGCTTTTCATATAACTGTATGATTTTAAGCACAGGTAGGAGAGCAAGTTAATCGCATTTTTACCAAAATATGGCCAGCCAACACCATAAACCAAATAAAACGCAATCAGTACGTGATTATGACAATATTTTAACCCTATTTATTTAATCCTCCACAAACTTGTATATACGCGGTCGCTGAACAATAGCAATTATAGGAACCCCGTTCATTTATATTAATATCCAATAACCATTTCTGGAAATTACTAAAACAATGGCTGTATTTCATTATGCGATTTAGACACCACGTAGTAACTAACCATACTGTCCGTATTTTGTGCATTCCACTTAATTACCAATACAAATCTATTGCTGTTAATTAGCAAACAATAGATGTAACGTTCTACAAATCGGATAAAAAACAAGAAAAGGGACCTTGAATATGTAAATAACTGTCCCAGCTCAGGTCTACACTTCGGTAACAGGAAAAACTGTGCTGCAAGGTCTTAGCTGAGAAGTAAATATGTTAAATATGTAAATATTGGCCGAGATGTCCCAGTTGTGTCCAGTCTTTGAAAGCGAAAGGAGATTTTTCAGAATGTTAAAAAACGGGCTATACCTGGTTCTTTTTCTTGCACCTCTAGTTTATGGTAAGATTGCAGTTTGTTGTTGGTCATAAGTTACAATTAATTCTAACCATTTAATATATTGTGTACAAAACGTGGTTTTAATTTTTTAATTACTATAAATCTGTATTTTTGCATTTTGACTTCTAGAACTGTAGAAGACCTTGTCGGTATGTTAATCATTATCACCTTCTTAATATGAAAATCACAAAATAACTTTTTTGGTTATATCCAGTTCGGGTGCGTCGGTGTTGGCTATGTAAACAATTTTATGGCAAAAGTGTGAAGAACATTAATTTTTTTTATCTAACAATTTGGAGCTATAAAATTTAATTGCCATTTTTAAGAAACATCGTGGTCATCTTTTTCTAATAAAAATAGTAAATTCTAAAACATGTAATAAATAACATTTATTAATGAAAACGAAGACCCATTGTAATAAAATTTAAGAACATACCTCTATTACCGCAAGTCATATGTGTAAGTATTTTGAAGTGCACCCATTATAAATTGATCCACAAGTATTTTTTTACGTAAAATTAGAACGCAAAAAGTGAAAATGCAGTTTCAGGCTGAAGTAAACTGTTAGACTTGCTATAATTAATACCCCGTTAATTGATTAATAACTTACCCTTTAACATATATTCTAATTAGTCGAGAAAATATTTGCACACGCTGGAAATTTTAACATTAAATGCTGGTATACGGACAGCGTTTTACATACATCTAAACTATAACAAAATATGCAAGGTCCAGAAACGATGCGGGGATGGAAAATACTATTAGTATGAGGGTTACTTAAAATGTCCTTATATTAAAGTAGTAGGTACCAAGACGGTGCATATTTGCAAAACCTTTTTGATTATACAGGAACACTTAAAAAAGTATGGCAAACCAAACTTACTTTTGTTAAGTAGCTTGTATGTCTAAATACTAGTAATTTTAACATAGAATTGTTATTTTATCAATTTCTCAGTTAAAGCAAAAATAAACAAAATTTTAATTTTCTAAGCTGCTCACCCTGTATATGTTGAGACCAAAATATACCCTATTTCGTAAGGAGCAAAAACCTAAGCTATGTGCAAAGTATTACTTTCATTTGGTTCTTGAGTTAAAGCAAAAATAATGAGAATTTTATTTTTTAAATATGCTCACTCTGTACGTATATATACCTGCAACAGACAGACAAACAGGCAGCCAGAAAAACAGACAGACAGACAGGCAGACAGACAGACAGACAGACAGCCAGACAGACATACAGACAAACAGACAAATATGTTTTTCGTGATGTAGGGACACTGAAACGTGATTATAATACTTTCTTCGTCTTTTAGACGACATAAGTAGAAAAACATTACCGGCAAATGCAATTTCGACGATTGGCAGTAACTGGTAAGCAAACCGCCAGTTTGTTGCATGTGGCCGCTGAGGACCTCTTCGCTCTGATGCAGCACGGATGCCTTAAATAGCATTTATTTATATTTTACCCTTTTTGTCTATTTTACAACATTTACTCTGTACTCAAGGGTAAATCTTGAGCTGTGCCAATGATTACTGTTATCGATTTTTCAGTTAAAGCAAAAATAAACCAAATTTTATTTTAAGGTGCTCACCCTGTATATGTTGATTACAAAATATGCCTTATTTCGTCAAGGGCAAAAACCTGAGCTGTGTGCAAAATATTACTTTCATTTAAGTAGTAGTTCTTAAGTTAAAGCAAAAATACACAGAATTTTATATTTTTAAAGTGCTCACTCTATATATTTCTCCGAAATTTTCTCGCTTTCATGCCAAAAAGGCATATAATTCGCATGCAAAATACCGTATTTCTCCTACCTGCAACAGACAGATAGACACACAAACACACCGACAGACAGACAGACAAACCTGTTTTTCGTTATCTAGAGATATCGAAACGTGAACATCTGAAAAAAACCCCGGAAGATGATTTTTTCACGATTACAATACTTCTTCGTCGTTTAGACAAGATAAGTAAAAAACAATGCTGGCGGTGGGATTCGAACTTCAGCGACTGCGAATGCGAGTTCAACGATTGGCTATAGTTCGCAAGTGAACCGCCAGTTTGTTGCATGTACATTTACCGTGTACCCTTTTTGTCCATTTTACAACATTTACCCTGTATCTGTTAGGTCCCATTCTCGTGAAGGGTAAAACTGAGCTATATGCCAATTATTAGTGTCACCTATTTTTCAGTTAAAGCAAAATTAAACAGAATTTAATTTTTTTAAGGTGCTTATTTTATATATTTCCCCAAAATTTTCTCGGTTTCTCGTCAGGTAGACATATAATTTCCATGCAAAATTTCGGCGTCCTCCAACCAATAGTTTTTGAGTTATACCGACATCAAGCACACAAACAAACATACAGACGGAATTGAGACAACCTGTTTGTGATCATCTAGGGACCCTGAAACGTGAAGATCTAAAGAAATCTTGGATGATATATTTTTTTGCAATTACAAAACTTTCTTCGTCTTTTAAACGAAGTAAGTAATAACGCTGAACTTTATAGGAATTTTCTCTGGTATCCTATTTCATATTTCCAAATTCAACCGCTTTTCAGCTATTGTAATTTAAGCATACAAATCTGTAAACGGCTTTTACACGGAACTTCCCTTGCAAATAAAGAGCGTATCGATTACTTTACAATGCTTTCTTTTTGCGATGTTCACCCTCTCTATGTTCGGTTCCATTTCTATCAAATTTACAAATTAGAGCTATGCCCAAATT
Organism: Agriotes lineatus; assembly: GCA_940337035.1. Lineage (NCBI taxonomy): Eukaryota > Metazoa > Arthropoda > Insecta > Coleoptera > Elateridae > Agriotes > Agriotes lineatus. The sequence continues at coordinate 5,303 of CALNHX010006798.1, forward strand.
GTTAGCTTTACCGACCCCTATGTTAAATTAAAAATAGACATCGTCTTCCCTCAACAAATGGTTATACCACCAACAGACAGATATACGGAACTGAGACATGTTTTTCGTCATCTAGGAACCTTGAAACGTGAAAAATGCAAAAATCTCGGAAGGTACTTTTTCACGATTACAATACTTTCTTCGTCTCTCAAACGACGGAAGTAAAAAGGCAATTTTAGCCACTTAAAGAATAACAAACAAACACGATTAAAATGTAAATTTAAATATTTAAATATAAAAATCCAGCCATAAGAAATAACGAGAAATGCGGCACTAAATTAAATGTAATATTAAATCAAATTTAAAAAATGTGTAAAGGACTTTATACGAAACCTCCCTCGCTGTAGATTTTTATCTGCAACACAGCGGTACGCAACGATTTTTGAGCTTTTCTCACCGCGCTAGCTGCACTCCACAGTCCTCGTTGTACATTTCCGTCGCTTGCTGTGGGTGCAGTTTGGGGCAAAAGCTACACCTCTCCGTTACGATGGCTGCGGTCCGCAGCGATCTCTTTTTTTTTCCCTTTTACGATGTTTACCTTGTACATGTTTAATCCCAGTGACACCAAGGGTAAAAACTTGAACTATGTGTAAATTATCAGTGTTGTCGATTCCTGAGTTAAAGCAAAAATAGACAACATTTTTATTTTCTTAAGGTGTTCACCTTGTATAGATTTGACCGGAAGTATATTCTAGTTTGAGCCAAGTAGACATATAATCCGCATACAAAGTATTAACTTTCTCCAACAAATAGTTTTTGAACTTTATCGCCAACAGATAGACGTACAGATGGACAGACGGATAGATGGACAGACGGATAGACAGACGAAATTGCTTTACTCTGTCCAATTCACTTATATATAGCGTTACTTCTCCGGTATTGTTTCAGCTGTCAATGCTATATTTCCATGGCGGCTTCTATTTTTTTTTATTAAGGTGTGATTGAATATTTTTGACTTTTCTGCTTTGTAGGAAAACTTGGAAACTAAGACAATAATTTAATTTGGCAGACTAAAGCGACTACTAAAACGTTTGCATCTACACATTGGCTCTAGAATTAATAGATTACCAATATTTTCACATTAAGAGTTTAACATGGAACTTTTGATGTTGCATATACACCTGATATAATAATAATCAATCGTAAAAATTATGTTAATGAAATCTAAAATAAATTAAAATAATAATAATAATAATAGATATATATCATTTAATCAACCTTAAACGAGATAGCCATGGAAAATGAAATAAGACTAAGTTGTCAACATGCAACTATTATTTATTATTTGCATTTGAAATATCAGCTATGTAGGAATAAATTCTTGTTACAGTTACCGTTACAGTTACAGTTAACGACAACTATAGAATCAATATAACGGAAATATAAATTGCTCCCATACATATCAATTTTGGAGCAATTCCATATTTTTTAAGTTTTGAGCAAGTTCCTATCATAGAATGATTCGATTTTGGCACAAGAGTAATTTCGACTTTTCACCTGTTATAAATTTTGATGAAGCAAATAAAGAATTCAGAAACTCTTGCTCATACTCTTTTTTATTATTTACACCTATAATACCAATAAAGGATTTAAATAGTAAAATGCATTATTGTGACTTTTTCCAACTAGATCATACAATAGCAATTTATGATTTTGAATTTGCCTTTGCACCTCTGCACTGATGTCAATATGTCGGTACTTAACAATGGTAACTTAATTTTGAAATGTAAATAAAACTTCTAACTATACTACAAAATGGTTATAGAAATTTGAAATGCTACATTTTGAAACTACTCCGGAAACAGAGCCTCTACAGTTAAATAAATTGTGCACAGTTTCTTAAAATAGAATTTAAACCTTGAACTTTCAAGGGTATTATTCATTTTATCTTAATATCTCATACAGAATTTTTCGTCAGAATTCCAGTATTAACCAATTTTCATAAATTCCACTAAAAATGAACACGTCAGTAAATCTTGTGTCGTTGGCCTTATTATATCTAAGGATATCCCACGTAGCAATACTTTAAAATTGGTACTGTATCATCTAAGCTCCATATACGAATTTCAAATAGACGGATCACATCTTTCAACTACTAGGTTCAAAGGTTGTAATGTTTTGCGTTAACACGTGTCGGCATTCATTAAACTTTTTTGAATTATGTAATTAAGGTGACAATCTGCAATTCCAACGAGATAACTGTGAACTAACTCAGGAATTTATTATATATTAAGAAGAGAATAATTTCAATTTTAAATTCAGGCCTAACTGTAATACAATAATAATAATAGTTACCTTGTACAACAACTAATAAAAAATTAATATTTTTCATGAGTTTGAAGTTTAAATTAAACTAATTTTCACGTGTTGAAGACGTTATAAAAAATAAAATACAATACAAAGCTACTCCAGAAAATTATGTCTAAGAAACCATAAATGAGAGACAAGATATTTTATCAAAAAAATATATAAAAATGTATTTCAATGTACTAGTTTCACGTCTATTAACTATTGACATAATTCAGCAAAAAAATATGTTGTTGCATTAAATTAATATCATGGTTTTTAACCTTTCAACGGCGACATCGTAAGACCTTATAGTTTTTTATTGGTAAAATTTGTATGTTTAGGAAAACGTTGTTGCCTAAAAACAAAATATACTTTGATAGATTAACTTATTTGCTAAATACATTGTTAACGATATACTGTAACGTTAACTAAACATGTACAGTTGTAAAGGGTGTTCATTGGAGCTGATGAAGTCATGTCGTGCATTAAATCATATGGCTGATAACTGACACTGGTGACACTGTCAGTCAATGTCAAATTCTAGGTTAACAGGTTAGGATTTGCGTCAGTCTGTGTCAAAACTGACGCAAAACCTAACCTGATAACCCCGAATTTACCATAGACTTACAGTGTCAGCAGTGTCAGTTATCAGCCATATGATTTAATGCACGACATGACTTCATCAGTTCCAAAGCCGACTAGACCACAAATTCTAATGCACACCTGTTAGAAAATGTGTTCTTAAATTACAGTCATACATTTTTTTCTTATTCCAATAGATAGTTCAGGAGTTTATAAATCGAAATAAAAAAGAAATCAGAACAGGCGTTGGTATTGATTTGGAACAGGCATAATTAACTTGTTACAAGTATTATCCCAATACATTAACATTGGCCAGGAAACCACTGGAGCTATCTGCCAAAAAGCGCGTGGATGCATAGGTGATACACAGACTTTAATAATCTAATCAAGGCCTATACAAATTTTTATTTGTTTTTCAAACAAAAACAAGAGGCATTGTTTGTAGAGGTTTTAATCATGGCATTCAAAAGCCCCATCAAAACTGAAAAAAAGTGGCGTCACCTTTTCTTATTCAATCGTGCAAAGGGGACTCATATGCACACCACTGGTGAGTTAAAATGTGATTTACCGCCATAAGAAGTTGTCTTTCGCGTCGCATGTACAGTATGTACACACACCAAATTTCTAGTTAATATTCCAACTCGTTTTCAAAAACTAACAAAATTTACGATATTTTTCTCTCAAAACCAACACCCTGTATTGGCAAAACGAGCAACTTACGAACCCATGTTGAGAGGAACTTTTTGTCTTAAAATAAACCAAGGAATATGCTGGTCAATTTTCTACGCGTATTTGGGGAACACCCTGTACATCTAATAACGAGAGGATGCCGATCGCACACGTCACATTCGGAAAATTTCACCGCTTCACCTAAATCGAGCATAAACTGCCCAAAAACAGGTTAAACCTCGGCTAAAACGATCAGTGAGATGAGCGGGGTTCACACTGCTCTGGAAAATCGGAAGAGGTGGACCCGCATTTCACGCCAAAGCTGCATTCGATCATAACCAGATGTACCCAAGCCTGCCTCTTGGCAGAGGGGTCGGGGTAACTTTTCTAGCTCTTGCCCGTTCCCACTCGCAGAGTTTATTCTTTCTATTCACGAATTTTACGTGGTCTTTGGAGTTGCAGAAAATACACGTGCGTTGAGATGCCGCTGAGGAATGTTTGTGGATTGACAATGTTTTGAAAACGTACGTTTGTACAGCTTCAGTATGCGCCTGGCCCTAACAACTGAGCACCGCAGAGTTCAAAAGATACGCAACATGCAATAACGTTAAGCAAAAGTTAGTTCTGATTTAAATAAACGTTTCATAGTTTAAACACAACGCTGGGATATTCATCTTCCGACAAACACCTTATTATCTAAGTTACGGCTGAGTACTTGGCTTTAAACAAATTTGACTTTAATGCGGGATACTCCAGAAAGGGGTTGGTGCCACCCCAGATTCCGCTTTGGGCCGTTGTGAATACACGATGCAGTTGGCTTTAAACACGACGCCGGTTAAATTCGTTTAACAGTCTTAGGTTGACTATTAACTCCCTGTTAAATCCGCTTAAGCAAAGGCAAGAACACTTCCATTTCATTTACGCGAAGGCTGGCAAAGTTAAAATGAAGAATTAACCGTAAACAAATGGCAACTTGCCATAACCACAACATTAAGTACGCCTTTTCTCCACAGTGGTTTGTACAAACTACATCAACGAAGAACCAGACTTGGGTAACAATTGGCACAAATTTCATTCCAGTACTGTTCTCAGCAACTATATCGGTAACACGTCATGTTTAGAGCAAAATATCAGCAACTATTCCGGAACTACGACAATTCTCGGTAGAAAATAATGTTTTGAGCGATCGACCGGCACTAATTTCAGGTCCGCTTTAACTTACGGCACAACAGAATGTAAACTATTCGCCCCGACGGCCGGAGCGACCGGGCAGCAAAGATCACACGTTTGAACTCTTAAATCGCTGGTACTAAGTAAAGTCTTTTCGTGGTGAAATCCCACGGGATTCTGCTGTAATTTTACTCTAACATCGCGGACGCTCTGCCTCTCTGGTGGAACGGAAAGTTTTTAAAACGTAACGGCAGCTGCACGACTCGGAGAATGTTTTAGGAAAGCAACAGCCTGTTGCCGAAAATCCATCAAAGCGTGATGCAGTTCGACGACAGTTAACCAGAACAATGGAATAGTGTGCGTCGGAAATTAGATTCCCAAAGCGGCAGCTAGCAAGCCGCTTTCGAGAATTTATTTGAAAACCTAGAGAACCGGTCTGGCTCAAAATGTTCGGCAAAGAATGCGCTTGAGATGGGCAGGAGTAAAATAATCTAACATTTTCTTAGTTCATTTTTAAGCAAAATTTAAGTAAGATATCCAAATACTAATGTACGTTAACCTGTAAGAACAGTATTTATATTATAAAGATTCTTGAGATGTGCTGTATCCATTGTCTTCTTCTTTCTCTCCCCTATTTTACGATGTCTTGTATGTCACATTGCTCTCTGATGATTTGGTTTCTGATATTCCGTTAACCCGTGAAAACTTGGCCATCTACTCTGATGACACTGTGATGATCGCTCAGAATTGCAACTTTGACAGATTAATAAAACAGCTACAGTTATCAATCAACGAAGGTAGCACGTGGCTCAACAAGTGGAACATAACACTTAATCCCATCAAATGCGAAACGAAAATCTTCACTCTGAAAAAATCAAAAATCCTGCAAATATAACTGTTGTGTTGAGTGGGTTCCTACAAGCAAAGCTGTAAAATATATAGGCGTGCATCGAGATACACGGTTGACATGGAGATTCCATATCAATAAATAAACTCAACCTCCCCTACGCAAGATTATCGAAACTCGAAGCCATTAATAAATCGAAAATCTAATCTGAAGACAGGCTACTGCTTGCTTATGTATACCTACGTCATTTATACGACCTCTGAATATATAAGCTAGTATCATCTGGAGTAACACCTCGACATCGAATCTAAATAAAATACAAAAGCTTCAAAACACAATACTCAAAATTGCAGTAAATGCTCATTGGTACGTACGTACAGCTTCACTGTGAATTAAAAATGTTAACAATTCAAAAATACCTGAAGAAGACAACCAAAAGGTTTCTCCATAATTTAAATAGATGCGAACGTTCCCGTCACTATAACCTATGGTAAAACAGTATACATCAAGGCTTAAAGGTAAACTTCCGCAGGGCCTATATTTAATAACATGCGATGAAGATTAACAAGGAAAAAATGAGATAAGTCCCTTTTTGACTGTTGGACCAGCTGGTACGTTACCTATACACTGTGTCTCAGTGACTACCAGACATGGCAAAATTAACATTGGGAAATTATGTAAGGAGCAACTATTGCTGTGTCTGTATCTAAAAATGTGATTGTCAAAAATGAAACAACAGGTAGTTGAATTAATCAAATTTACATTACTGTCAGATTGATGTTATTTCTAGAATTTGCTCACACAGTACAAGTGTCGCCATTTAATTATGAATATTATTGCAAATAAATAGTATTTAAGGATAAATAATGTGCTGTAGTAATTACCTTGTATAAGTAATATTCAGTACAAAAGCATAAGTATTTAGAATTTACGCAACGCAAAAATAAAATAGAAAGTAATGTTAAGGTTTAGTGTTCGTAGGTAAACAAACGTAAACCATTTATTATTTTAAAAGCAAATTTGGGCGATTTTCAGTAATACATACAACAGAAAGCTTAAAAGTTTGTATTTTGAAATGAAATAACGAAGAGAAACACAACAGATAAGCACTACAAATTCAATAACACTAACAGGTACTAATTAATTAAATGTTCAAACGTATTCCCATTGAGTAGTAGACAGTGGCTTAATTTTTCATAAAAATTACGACGTACATTTGCTAATGTTTGAAGGGTTATGTTAAAACATGCCTCCGTAATAGAGTTCTTTCGAGATTCTAAATTTGCCTGCCTTCGTGAAGTGTAATTTTTTTATTTTAGGAAGCTCCATAAGAAAATATCATTGGGTGATAAAGCTGGAGACCTTGGAGCCCAGTTAATAGTGCCACCACGACCATTCCATTTGTTGGAAAATACTTCGTTTAAGTAGTTTCGCACTTCTTTTGAATAGTGACTAGGAGCTCTATCGTTCTGATACCATACTGTGTGGATATTATCAACTACTGCAGTAATAGCAGGGCTATTTGATTTTGAAGCATATCTAAATAAATTCTGCTATTGAGGGTATCGTTCCAACCCATACATTAAGACTTTGATGGTATTGTGTATGTGTTTGCACATATACATGTTGATTAGTTTGGCTCCAATACCAATCATTTTGACGATTTGGTTCTTCATCTAATGTAATGTGCAATCGTCAGTAAAACAAATATATATTTTTTTAAATCTTCATCAGCATGGCATTTATTAAACATTCATTCACAAAGGGTGACTCGTTTTCACTATCTGCTGCTAATAGCTCTTGCTGGGTGGAATATTTGTAAGCAAAATATTTGTGTTTATTAAGAGTGTGGTGAACATACGAGCGAGATACACCGAGATTATTTGCAATTTTCCTCACACTTACGTTAGGATCGGCTTCGACAGCTGCCAAAATATCTACTTCGTTGTTAACATTCTGGTTTTCGTTTCCATTCCTTTTGCAAAAGCTATTGACGCACCCAGTTTCTCGAAATTGTTTTACAATTCGTGCAACTGTGTGTTTGCAGGGAATAGGCCGTTCATTAAAATAAACATAAAAAGATCGCAAGTTCTTGACAAACTGTTACCTGCTAAATTCCATGTTACCATTTGATTTTTTTCTTCTGTTGTATACACATTCATTGTTAAGTATTTGAAAATGTAATATTAATTATTTTAAATAAATTTCCTTATGTAATATGAACATTATTTGACAGAAGTAAATTTCTGTTTGTTTTAGAACTTTTGTTTTGGCCACTAAGAAAGAATGCATAGCTCATGGCAATAGTTGATCTTTTATATAATTTCCCAATGCTAATTTTGCCATGTCTGGTAGTCACTGAGACACACTGTATATAAAACTTCTGTGAGGCCACTCATGACGTATGCGACAGAGACCTGACCGAACACGACAAAGACTAAACGAGCACAACGAACAGCAAAAATGAAAACGTATGTTTTGAAAAGATTGAAGACCAAACTGTAATCAACCTCCTGACATGTAAACAACTCCAAAAAAAAATGTTTTTCTATCTACCGCTCCTAAGGGCGCGTGAAGATCAATTCAACGCTTTAGTATTAAGATTCTTGACTCAGAATTTTATGTATAAACCCTGTTTAAGTTATAAATAAGATATCAACCAATGAAGCACTACTGACGCAGTACTTATTTTGATGCTTATACACTCACTCCAAATGTTAGTTATAAAAACTTAAACAAGACCAGTATATTAACTTTTTACATTCTAACAACAAACTTCGATTTTGTGGAACAATAGCTGGGCATAGACACACATTCGAAACCGGCACGAATGTAGTTTTTCATGGCGGTTTTGAACGTGTGTCTATGCCGAGCTAATGATACGAAAAGGATATTACTTTTATTATTAAACGTTCTGTTATGTAGTACTTTGGTTCCAAAATATACAGTAGAGTCGTGACATAAAAGAAACTGAATGACGGTCAAATAACCGGGACTGTCGTGTAACACGGAACCACCGAAGATCAGTTATTAAAATAGATGTACTGCACTACGTAATAATAATAATAATTCTAGTATGAATAGGGTTTTAGTGGTATGCCACATGAAAAATTAATTTCTGATGATGGAAGTCAGAAAATGGGGACGCTACTATATAAAACAACTAATATTTGAATAGATACTGAAGTAGGTTTCTTCGTATATGAGTAAAATATCTTCATATAAAGGAAACCAAACACGTTTATAAAACTTTAAACTCTACACACTGTGATTATATAATTTATTCTCCTCAAGGGAGAGAAAAATTCTAATTCTTTTAATTTGCCAGGTGACAACTGCGACGAGCATGGAGTACTGTTCTACAATGACATAGGCTGCCAACCCATCAAAGACAAACCAGATGATGCTTGCCCATCCAGCTTTGATTGTAGGCACTTTCATGAACTTGGAGGAAGTCACTGTCTCTTCGAAGGTGAGAGGTATGAACAAGGACAGTCAATTCCATCGAACATAACAAGTCTGAGCTGCAACGCAGGTTGCATATGCACACAAGAGAGGTAAGCTTCCAGAGACCTGATTAATTTACTTGCTTTGCATTGACGTTCATAGTTAACCATATCAGCAGAATACATACGTCAGGTGTTTTTAAAAAATGATAAAAATCGTGTGCGGCTTTTAGACTAAATGACAATAAAACTCAAACAAGGCTCGTTTATTAAAACAAAACAACTGTTGTGCTGCGAATATGATAGTGCATATTTACGTCAGCAACGTCTACAAATGGCATTCAAAAACGTGCTAATGTATAACTGAAAGATAAGCTCGAAAATATTATGAACCAAGTTTTTGTTCTTAATTAGCTTTTTATTTTTGAACAGTAAAAGCTCGTGACTTTTTAAATAGAACAAAATAAATTTAAAATAATAAGGCCAACGTCTAACTGGTTGATAGAACTTCAAAACAACTGTCATATAAACAGCAAAGTTTTGTTTTTGTTACAATATCACCTTTTGAGTATCTAGTGTTTTCAAGTAATGAGATCATCGATATGTATTTAATGAAAACTCATAATTTTTGCGGCATTTTTATACGCTGACAACATAGGAAATTTCATGTTAAATTCTTAATGGTACAATATGGAGCTCCCCTAATAATCGTACAGCAAAAGCGTAAAGAGAAAAGTTTTAGGGGTTTCATGTTACTACAATGTATAGTATGATCAAAACTTAGTTTCATCTAGTATGGCTATGGAATAGTTCCTAATTTATGAATTTAACTGTAACTCACTTAAAACTCAAATGTCAAGTTTGACATTTCTGTATAAATGTAATTGAATTCATAAATTAGGAAATATTCCACAGCCATACTAGATGAAAATAATTTTTGGTCGTACTTTATATATAGCATGTAAAATATTCTTTGCTAGAATTTGGAACGTCTTAGTCTCGTCTTTGGCCATAATTTGCCCATAACGAACAACACGAACATCACTGATTATACTTAATAGCAAAACTATATAGATAGGGTGTCCCTTTCGAAGCTTTTTTATCATCGTCTGTACAAACTATTACTGTCAATTCTTTCAACGCATCCCCATCACCTATATATTTCTTGAAATATTTAGTTTGTCGATTAGTTTAACCATTGTTTTTTCTTAACTTTGTCGAAGGCTTGTCTACAATTAATAAATAACAAGGTTTTATATTAATTTCATAACATTTCTCTAATATTTGGTTCACTTAAACTATGTATCTATTCTTAACATCACTATTCCTCGTCTGAAGTATAAGGTTTATTTTTTATCTGTCATTTTAGATAATATTAATATTTTATATCAGAACTTTAATGAGTAGCGTAATTCCTCTATAATTATTGTTCGTACCTTTTTTTTATTATTTGGACCTTTCTTTCGCTTCTCATATCTACAAAATCAACTTTTATATTTTATCTTGAAGTTTATCAGCACCGTATGTTACCATTTCACTAATTATGTCTTCGTTCCTTGGTAAAAATGTGCGAAAGGTTTCCTCCCCGTTTACTTCTATTTTCTTGTTATCTTCCTCTTCTCCATTTGTCTCTCTCTCACATTATTTAATAAATTACTGAAGCGATATAACCACATTTACTTCATCACTTTTATATATACAATTTTCTCTTCTTTATTTTTGTTGTTCTTTATCTTTTCAGTTATTTTTTTATAGAATTCCTTAACATTGTTATCTTTTATACAGTACTATTTCTTTCATTTTCTTTTTCTTTTGATTTCATATTTTATTTATATTTGTCCACACCTCGTTATGTTGCTCTTTTTCTCTTGTGTTCTATTCTTGTCCTTTGACGTCAGTGTTATCTTATTTTTCTTTTCTATCATTTCTTCACATTCAGTATCAAACCATTCTTGTTGATTTTCTCACATTATGCATTCCATTACTTTGTTTGTTGTGTTCTTTATTGCATTTATGAGATTTCACATTCTTGTGTTACATCATCTACCATTGCTATGTCATATATTTTTTAGCTTCTCTTCAAATTCTGCTGCTCTCTGACGTTTTTCATAGAAGCTATATATTCTTCAATTTGGTTTCAGCTCTTTTACATGTGCCATTTTAGACTGCCCCGAATGGTTGGGAGCACACTTAAAGACCCCAGAATGCGTCCGCACCTATAAACTAAACCAGTGCTGCAGTTCAGGACAGCTTTGTCGTAAGTATTGTGACTAGCCAAAAAGAGGAACCAGGCACAATTTTTTTTCTGTTATCTAGCACCATTCGACGATGTCGCTGAATGTGAATCTGATGGGAAAAAATACAAAGAAGGTCAGAAGTTTTATCCCAAGGACAGTTGTTCTGTCTGCGTCTGTCAAAAAGGATATTCCGGCAAATACGAAGCCCCTTACTGCAGACCAATATCGTGTGCTGCTGAACTGAAGCACACTTCGGACCTTGCCAATCACTGCGCCCCAGCCTATGACGACAAAAAAGTGCTGTGTTGTCCATCTCTATGGGCTTGTGGTAAGTCAAATGTAACGTTAATTCAACATTCTGTTAGTGTTTAACTCTCTATCTATGTACAGCACTAATCTCTTTTTTACTTCCTTTTACGATAAAGGAAGTATTGGATTCACCCCAAAAATTCGAAATTGAGTTTTCAACAGATCTTCACGTTTTAGAGTCCGCTGAACCCAAAAACATGTTTTTGCTCATTGGTCTGTCTGTCTGCGTCTCTGCCTGTATGTCTATGAATATCTCAAAAACGAAAAGAAAGAGTTATGACGTTGAAACTTCATATATAAGTTTTGTGTACAATCTAGATGCAACAGCAAGCTTTGAAGAAAATCGCATAACCGGAAGTACGGTGTTTACTCTTGTAATTTTTCAGTTTATTTCGATTTTTTCAAAAATGGCTCTAACGATTTTTTTACTTTTTTATTACTTTTCCAGTTGAATACCTCTACAATGGGTTTCTTTTGTTTTTTTCCTATATTTTTTTATTAACTCCTATTTTAAATAGAACACCCGGTATATTATTACATTTTTCAATTCAGCTTAAAATTTTAGAGAAAATGTGTCTTTTGAACTAACGCTCTATTTTGTACGGTTTCTGTAGAATTGTAATTTTTAAAAAAATTTGACAAATGCTTAAAAACTATAAATCATATTTTTGACTAATTTTATAAGATCACTGTAAAAGGAAGTTGTGTGCGTGTATCACACCAGATTTTGTTCTTCTTCTTCGTACGACTGAGGTCGTATTTGCTATCCTCTGTCACCTTTTGATCTTGATAAGGCAATGAGTTGTTATTCATGTAATAGCTAAAATATTAAAACTACCCCTTTAGTTAGAACTAGTTAAAGGAAAAATATATAACAAAAGCTTTATTACAGCATCTGAAACAGACGTCATTAATCCTGCTGAGAATCCATCAAACCGGAGTGAGTATCCTATTAAACTGTTTGTTGTAAATTTACATCAATTAAGCAAAGGAAGTCAACATCTGCAAATTGTTGATAATAATAAAAAAGAAAATATTTTCTAAACCGTATTAATTTCTAGCTATATGTTTTGAAATATAACGGACCACTGTTTGTAGTTATAAATGCATTTAGTTTGGATAGGATATTAATTTATTTTAATTTTCAGATGAAACATGCATATATGGAAACAAGAATCTGAAACTAGGAGAAACGTTAGATACAAAAATAGAAAAGTATGGAAAGAAGCACATAGTAAAGTGCGAATGCAAACTCCCTCCATTGCTGACCTGTATTGTTAAAGATTCTGAATATCTTAAAGGTTAATTCGATGCGCTAAGATAGAGATATGCCTCTGCACATGCAGTATGGTTCAACTGTGTTTTTAAGGAGCGTCATGCACATATAAGTTAGTCTTATATTTCTTCAAAAAATCAATATTGCTTGTATTTTCAAACACCTATGTAGACATTTGCCATTTGTACTTAACATACTTGTTTCCGCGAAACTTAAATTAGACTAAGTATTATATATATTATATATTATTACGTTATATATTATAAGTATTTTTATAGTTGTAACTTTGATATTATACAAATACATTATTTTTAAGTAAAAGCGTCTTGGTAACTTGAAGACAGTAAACAGCGTAGTAGGTACCAATTCCTTTCGTATACGTATATCTACCAACTTATATTTATTATAAATTATGTTTAATAGAACTACAAGAAGTATCTCAAGATTTAAATAACGTTGTAAACAAGACATTAGGCAACCAATGTAGAAGACAAGTATATTTTGAACGTGTCTGTTTGATAATTATTCTAGTTAATATTTACGAATGTTAGGGGGGATTTTAGAGAGGTTGGCAACTTATTTCGTTCCCATAGTGAAACAAAAAATTAATTCTGCATCTCTTTTGTTTCACTAAAGTAACAAAATAAGTTGACAACCACGTTAAAATCTTTTATCATACGTAAATATTAACCAGAAGAATTATGAAACAGACAAGTTCAAAAGATACTTATCGTCTACATTGGTTGCCTAATGAGAAGGCGCAAAATTTCTATTATCTATTTTCAAGCGCAATAATATCTGAAACTGGACGTTCACACAACGGTATCCAAGAATATATTCAATAAGCTGCTATTTTTTCCTTCCTAATTTTTATCCTCTTAAGTACTATTATTACTTTTCCATTTACTCTAGCATGTGCTTCATTTGTCGATTAGTAATTTAAAAAATCCTCGTCTTTATTTTTAAGTCTACAGTAGAACACTCGATACATTTCAGGTTTTGTATCTATATAATCATTCAGTACGTGACTAAAAAATATTTAGCTCGACTTTAACTACGAAGTCTATTATACTCTTGGAACACAATAATGCAACATTGCAAGAATAAGCCAGAATACAAATTAAATCAAGTTAAAAACCAATAAGGAGAGTTACTGACAGAAGACAAGATCATAAACAGGTGAAAAGAATACTTTGAAGAACTCCTAAACCCAGCAAGCAGAAGAGAGGAAAAAGAATAAACGAACAACAAGAAACAAGAAAGAAAATATACGCCCATAGAATGCATCGATATGATTGCACTAAACGAAGCAGTAGATAAAATAGAAACGCCAAAAGTAGGCGAGGTAAGATCCGAATTAATAAAACTCATAGGAGAAAAGGGTAAAGAAAAATTCTTCAACATCTTAAATTTATGCTGGAGACATAAAGTTCTACAGGAATATTGAAGTACTGGGATTATACTTCCCATTTACAAGAAGTGGATCGCAAATAAGTATTCAAACTATAGAGGAATTACTCTACTATGCATTGTAGGAGAATAGTTGAAAGCCAGCTAGAAGATGTATAGAGCTGATTCAGACCAAGGCACAGCGTAGAAAATTACACATTCACAGTACAACATTTAATTAAGATGAAATTAGCAAAATTCAAGAAATATATTTTATGAAATGGTTTTAAGCTCACAATTTGGCTCTGTTTGCAGTGCGAAATATTTAAACAAGTCACTAAAACACAGAGTTAAGATATTTTATGTAATTGCAATTTAAACCGTAATAAAAGTATTAAATGCATTGGCAATTAGATGCAAGAAACAGTAATTAGACGGATAAAGGCACGCATAAGCAACACATATTTCAGAGAGTTTGAATTTCAAGTTCGAGTAAGGTAATATAATTAAAATGATAGGTTTGTGCACATTGAAATTAATTGACACAAAAGGTTTGTTATGTGCATACTAAATGAGCGTAGTTATTAATAAAAACATGTACCGGTGAAAATACAAGCAATCTGAAAGGTAGATGAAAGTAAGATAAAGATAAAATATAAATTGCAAAGAGCAGTCCAGAAGTAGGAAACTGAAAAGAAGAAAAGCAAGTGACGTGTAAAAAATGGTGAACTCGAATACTACTGCGCTAATAAAAACAAAGTGCAAAAGCAAAGCAGTGATTATAAAACATGTGTGGGTAACAAGAAAGAACAATTTTAGCTATAAGCAATAAAGACAATTTTTAGATTTAAGAAAATGTTAATATTAAGAATCATGTAATCTAACTTTACTGCGTTTATGTGTATTTGTTATCAAAATTAATTTTCATTTAACATAAGTAGATCACGGTATCCTATCAACGTGATGTCTATTTGTTGAATAATAAAGGAGAACAATTGAAAATAAATTTATTAAGTTTGGCTCAAAATTGTGTTCCACTAAATTAATATTTTATATCAATAAAAAGTGTTATATCCGTATAAAAAGTATCCGCAACAAAAATTTTACAAAATTTTTCATTGGTCTTCGAGTGGACATCGGCAGCCAAGCACCTGGAGTTTCCGATCTTCGACTACAGTTCATCTAATCTGCGGAACCCAAAGGTCTGCAGTCCATCACGGAAAGGGAGTCTACAAGAGCATCCTAAACCAGCATTTTCAACCAGGGAAGCGGCTCCAACAGCAAAACTCCGACGGCGTCACCTGCACCTTCGTCGGTCCAAGTTCGGGAAAAACTTCCAAGGTACGATCTAGCTATAATTGAGTGTTGAGAGCTCGGGGAAGTTGTTGAACTACGAGAATAAAGCCTGCAGAAGAAAAATGTCGCATTTCCAAGAGTCCAGCTACGCCCCAATTTTCATAATTGGCATAGCGTCATCAGAATCTGCAAATTTGCAAGAATTTCTAAGCCACCAAAAACAAGTGATTGTTGGCGCCTATCTACGTCACACCTATAAACAAATTCGTGGCGGTTTGTTGCCAAGTGCAATAATTAAATTAATTTACCTGGCGGTTCCTTGTTAATTTCATTTATTAAATATCAAAATACACGCTGTACACACAAACAATTTTCTGTGTTCATCTGACAGATTGTAAATATTATCTACTAGAAGCGCGCATAGGAGCTACTTTAGAACAAATAGTCTAAAGTTGAGAATACATTTTGAATATACTAAGATTTTGAACCTACCTGAGAGGAGTTTTATGTTTCTGCCGTGAGCTAGTATAAAATATTGCAGTTAAATAAAAAATATAAAGAGAGGCAATTAACCATTTTATTTGAATAGTAATTAATACACTTCATTTTTAATTAGCCTAGAAATTACTGAGAGGCAAAATTAAAGCACAATAAAATAAAATAACCTGAGAATTATGTGGTGATTTTCCCTAATTGTTAATTTTCTAATTACCTTTATAAAATCAAGGCATTCATTACAATGTATATGTCTGCTTTATTAATATGAAAAAGCATTTGATACAGTCAGCAGGAGCAAAATTGAAGAGCTTAAGAAAGAAAAGAGTAACTAACACTTAATAGGAGTAATAAAAAGTACATATGCAATACAGTATTGACGAAATTCACAACTGCAGAGTGACTTAGAGAAGGCAGCGTCTTGAGCTCATTACTATTTTTGTGTGCAATGGCTGACGGAATTAAAGAGTGCAAAATAAGAATGGAAAAATTCTTGGTGAGCTATAGAAATATATAACCCGTATACGTAGAGACCTGTGCATTTGCAGATGACACAGTACTGCTGGCCAACTCAGGAAGGATCTAGAGAAAAATGTAGAAATATGGAAGAAAATACTGAAGGCACAAAATGTATATCTTAGCACAGCGAAAACTAATAACTAAGGTAATTTGTAAAAACCAAAATGAGACTAACTATAAAGATATAAAAAAAAACACCAAGATATCGATATACAAAGCAATGTACTACTTTATGGAGAATAATACTGCATATATAGAACCGCTTATAGCGTTCTTCTACGCCCTACGGTTCCCAATTGCCATTCTCTCCGATCCATCCAGTCTCCTGCTACCAAATTTGTAAATACCGCTCAGCCAGATTATCTGTGTCGTCCTCTTTCTCGGCGTTCTAGAAAAGTCCACTGAAATACTTGTTTAGGGATTTATTCGTCACCCATTCTTGGTACATGGTCATACCAAACTAGTTGCTTTTGTTGTGTGTCTTCAATGATTGTTGTTTACATACCCATGAAGTCTCTTGTTCTTTCATTTCGAACTCTATCCAAATAAGGTATACCCACTGATCTTCGCCAAAAGTCCATTTCAATGGACCGTAACTTTCTTCCTAAGGTTAAATTTATATCCATACCTCGCATCCGAATAAGTATTAAATTTTCTGGGCACAGATAGCTACTAGTTTTATTGAAATTTACAGTCAATTTCCATTTAATTATACTCTTCAGTTAATTCCCTGCTCGTATATTCTAGATCGTATTTGTCTTGTGCTGATCCTCAGCAAAATATACGGTGTATGTTTCATTTGTTACGGGCACTCCCATACCGTAGCAATTATTTCCCAATAGTTGAAGCGCACGGTTCAGGTAAATTTTAAATAAGGTAGGTAAAAGTGAACGCTTTGTCGAAGACCCTTCATTACGTTAAATGCTTCTAACAAGCCTTGACTATTAGAAAAACCTAAATTATCTCAACTTCTATTCGGATTCACGCAACTAGAGCCTGATACTGCAGAATTTTTTTTATATCAAGCTATTATTCTTGAATAATTTAGTTTTCTTTCCTTACGCCTCTGTTTTCTTTAAAGTCCTAAATCGGTCTTTAAACCTTCTTTCAATTGTCTGTCTAAATATTTTGAACATATTGTTAGATCATTTTCGACCTCGTTCAGCCATTTCTGCTATCAGTCCAACTGTAAGGGTCATTAACAAAATTAGTTAAAAATATTCTGCCCGAATTTTTCCTGGATTCGGCCCTGTACTAGTTACATTTAAATTTATTCCGGCGGGCATTGAAATGCTTGCGCTTCGTATTTGTTTTCTTAAGTAACCAATTCTTTAACGCGGGCGCAAGGCCATAGTAAGATTTCTTTCCTTGAAACTATTATAAATATCACCGTTTATGTTGCATTTGCCGAATTGTGTCCGTGAATTCATTCTTTAATGCAGGAACCGATCGCCTGCACAAGGCCGACGTGAAGTTTCTTGCCTGGAAATTAGATTGTAAACTAATACCTTTTCTTAGCTTCTTGCATTGCGCCCCTCGCTCGCTGAAAGCGCTGATTTGGCTGTCGAAGGTTCTAGAATTGTTCGTGTTATTTGTTCCTTGTTTCTTTTGCAAGACTGGCAGGTTCTTTGTTCTGAAAGAATGAGATCATTCTGCGCGGGGGTGACCATCGTTTTTACCCGCGCGTTTCTGAATTAATTCATTAATTGGCATCGAGCTGTATACCACAACTAACGTGCAAGTTTTTGTCGCTCCCGGGCCGCGTGTGCTTGCGGTCCGGGATGCTTTCTGTGAACGCAGTGTAGTTTCGTGTCCACGTTATGCGAACTTTGTGATCTTCACGTAATTAAATTTTGATTTGGAGTTCAGCTTAGACCTTTGGACGATTATTTTGCCCTTGTTGGGGGTTTTTGAACGAACGCGCGCGGTGGGCGATTGAGTTATCGATATTTCAGTGTTGGCATATAGCCGATTCGTCTCCTTAAGTTGATGTACTTCCCAGGGGAAAATCGTTGCACCATTTGCAGATCCATTTAGAAACGACATCTTTAAGCTTGTGATTAACGGTTTCCCGTACCTTTGTGGGGAAAAACCTTTTGCGTACTGCATTTTTGAATTACCGACGCTGAGTTTATCGAAGTCGACGGGAGGCCCACCGCGTGTTAATTTTTGTAGTGCCCTGGTTGCATTATTTGCAAAGTCCGATTGCGTCGTGCCATTCTGAAGCCTGGAATAAAATCAACTCTATCGCTCCGATTCTTCCCAAGGAGGGGCCCACATCATTTTAGGCGCCGCTTTGCGCTAAACAACTATCAGGCTCGGCTCCAGCCCTTTCTGTACCTCCGCAACGCCTTGCCAAGCTTCCCCGAGGACGAGCTTATAGCAGAAACTAGCGACGTGCTTACAGCTACCAGGTAGGAGCTATGTATTACTCCAATTGTGTTCTTGTGCCTAATTAAGGTGCGACTATATTTGTTATGTGTTTTTCCGGGAGTTCATAAATATTGCGCCCGTTCACTTAAAGCTTAAGCCTATGTTTTGATTTGCTTGTTGTTAACCAGGGGCTTCACCCCTGTTATCTATTTCGTTTTGTCCGTTGTGTAACAACATATTTAGACCATAAGGTAACTTTGTGTGGGAGCCCCTTTTATATTCATGTAGGGTGTGCTTTTCTTTTTTTTTTGCTAAGCTTGAATTCACATCCGGGTGATTATTATCAATGTAAAGATTTGTGTAAACCTTAATTCTTTAAATAATAAACCCATTAAAGTCAATTTCGTTATTGGTTGAGTTCCGAACCCCTTCTGGGTCATTAATTAATCCAGTGTGGCAAAGGCCGATTGTAATTTGCAATGTAAAGCTGAAAGTACGCCGTTTTGATAAGCAAGCCCCAAGCCCTGGGCCATTCAGTGTTCTTTTGTTATTCTTTAGTGACGGTGGCCTTGAAGGTAAGTGATTTAACGACAAGGTCACCTGGCTACTCGGAGGAGGCTTGGTGAACAACAGGCGGAGGAGTTCAACAACGTACTTGGAGGACTTCTACATAGGCTACGTGTATTGTTCTTGGTTCTAGACACGTCAGCCACCCCTAATCAGAACCAAGTGGCGCTCAGGCATTTCTTTTTCTGTTAAGCAATCCATCAGGGTAAGTGCCGCCGGTTTTTCTTTGAGCTTTCGAACCACGCCTTCCCGACTGAGTTAAGTGCGAGTAACCGGAGCAACAAAATCTGCTCCAACACATTAAGATCTGTGTTCTTTTTAGTAAAGCCGGCGAACCCTGTAGTTTGTACCCGTTTTTGAACAATCAATACGACCTATGTCGATCTGATGAATTAATACCGTAACAATCTACGACAACAAATACAACGAAACGGTTAACGAGAATTGTGGAAAAGGATTGAAGGCCGGCTTGCATCATCAACAGGAAAAGCAAGTTATGTCTACGAGAAGAAAGGGAAGAAGGAGAACACGAACTACGTCATATTATTCTTTCTTAAGTAGCACATAAAGGGAAGGGGCTTATTTTTGTTTCGATGGTTTTAACATAGGTAGAAACTAATCAGTGGTTAGCATAACCCTTTTCGCCAAACGTATAATTCAAAGATCTGCTAACCTCAGGTGGCCATACGTCAGCCATGTTGCTCGCATGAAGCTTATCAGATGAAAAGAAAATCATGGAAACATTGATATCATCAACGCTACGCGGATAGGCCTAGGTTATAATAAATTGGCGACATTAGAACCTATAGTTTGAGATAATGGTTACGAGTAGCACAGGATCGAAGTGTGTGGAAAGCGCTTAAGGGGAAGTATCTCCAAAAATGGATAAAAGAAATGGTCATAATAATAAGAAGATAGACGATTAAAAGAAAACTGATCTATTAAGCATGCTTAGCTTCAACCTTATATTTGTAATGAGAGTTTCTTAATGAATTCCTCGAATGGCACCCGTGCCTTATCGTTATCCTTGTCAGCTGTTGATATTGATACATTTATTAATTTGTGGAAAAAATTTAATGAATAGGTACCTATTTGTCATATCTTTATTGTTTCGTAAATCATTTTAATATTTAGAAACATACACAGTATCCATCAATCGTTGACGTTGATCTACCTGGTTTAAAGCCCTATAGTTAATTTCCAGTATCTTATCAGGGAAGGGTTTGCATTTTTAACAGATTGCAAAAGCTTCTTGCCCTTCTTTGGGATTTCAGCATTCTAGGTAGTTTGCTATAGCTTGTTACGGGCCAAAAGTCATTTATAGGTATTTACATATTTAATTGCCCTATCCATGATAAATCTAAATATTATCTAAAATCTAATTAAACTAAACAGAAATTCTCATATTTCAATGTATTAATTTTCCCAAATAATTCTTAGCTATTTCCTACAACATTTCAAGCTGCAAAGCATTCGGGTTGCCTAATGTATTCCTGAAGATTTTCTAAATTTTTGGGCTGCAGCTTATCTTTTGGGCCATTTGCCATTTAGTGCTGCTTCAGGAAAGATGGCAAAAGTGAACTACATTTGTGAAGTCAAATGTGTCATTTTATTTTGGGTTTTTAACTGTCATCCTACAATTGAGACTTTACTTGGTGTTGCGATAACATCTAAGCACTGGAGCACTGTTTGTTTACGTTTGATAATTTTGTTTCGTTGTCAAGATTAGGTTGAATTAAAGTATTGTGGATGTGTCTCCCGCACCATCCACGTTACTATTATTTGTAATTTTGGATCTTCTAAATCTAAAGTAATGTTGCATGCTGTTTGTGAAATTTAAGATTTGGATAGTCACGCCATGCTGTTGACCGTTTAACATGATTGCCTGACGCATTAAAACTGATGATACATATTAATTATTTACTAAGCGTATTACGGGTTATATAATGCCCTACCCTGAACCAAGTTCTTGGGACTGTAGGACCTGGCTCCTAATTAATGATAACATCTGAATAATTCTTGTATTTGTGGATTTAAGGTTATATTCAACTCTTACTCAAAATGTAACTA
Organism: Agriotes lineatus; assembly: GCA_940337035.1. Classification (NCBI taxonomy): domain Eukaryota; kingdom Metazoa; phylum Arthropoda; class Insecta; order Coleoptera; family Elateridae; genus Agriotes; species Agriotes lineatus. Next base: position 26,876 of record CALNHX010006798.1, read on the forward strand.
TTAATAACTTTGTCATGGTCACATGCTTTACCGTATAGTTCTCTTGTAATTCGATTTGCCACTTTGACAGTCAGTTTGTAGTTTCTTTATTTGCAGTAAGCATTCGCACATTCACGCACATAATTTCCTTTCAGTTACAGATTTGAGTCTTTTGTTTTACCCACGACCAGCTCAAGCTGAGAATTTGGTTGCCTTTTCTTGTTCTTATTTACAGTCAGAGTGACAGTAACAAGCATAACTCTATAAACTACGTTTAGGAATGTTATGTTCTTGTAGTTACTACATCTTTATTTTTTAATACATTTTTGTTTGTTTAATAAGCTGTAATATTCCTTATTTTTTATTATTTTTCCTATTCTTTTCTCATTATAATGATTTTTTGAAAGTCTTTCATGTATTTAACAGCTTTATACAAGTATAACTTGTTACACTTTAAAATGCATTTACAACAGGTAACAACGGCAAAGATGCACACGGCTGGCTTCATTAGAACATGTGCGAGGTTTTACTCTGAAAACATAGTTGTTTATGCCTAAAGGTCAATTCGGTAAAATAACCCAGTCACATAGATTGGACCAAATAAAAATATGCAATACAGTTTTATTTTTCTAAATTAAAATTTCTTGGAATAATCTCTCTCTCCTTAGGTGCCGTCTCATAGTCTGAGGTTGGCGATCATCATGGCATATCTCCATCTGTCACGTGCTGTATGAATTAAATCTTCTCTGTTGAGTCCTAGCCAATTTCTTAGGTTGCGTATCCAGGATGTCCTCCTCCTATCTCTAGCTCTCTTCCCTTGAATTTTCCCTTCGATTATATATTGTAGAAGTGTGTATTTATCGTGGCGCATTATGTGTCCAAAATATGTTAACTTGCATCTTTTAACAAGCCTCTCCAGTTCTCTTTCTGTTTTCAGTCGGCGTAGTACCTCTTCGTTAGTTGTTCGATCTGTCCAGGGAATTCGGAGCATTCTTCTATATGACCACATCTCGAACACGTTGATTGGACTTAACATCTCCTTCTTAATAGTCCAAGCCTCACATCCATACAAAAGTACTGTCCAAACGTAACACTTCAGTACTCTTACTCTTATCCCTAGATTTAGCTGTCGAGTGCATAGAATCTTTTTATACTTCATGAAAGCTGATCTGCCTATTTCTATTCTGCGATTTATTTCCGCATTACAATCTATGTTTTTATTGATTAGCCGTCCAAGGTATATATATTTATCCACTTGTTCTACTCTCAAGTTATTACATGTGATGTTTGTAATAACATTATCTCTACTAATTACCATAGTTTTAGTTTTGTGCACATTGATTTTCAGACCCATGGTTTCACTTCCTTCGGCCACTTTGTCTACTAGTATTTGGAGATCTTCTTGGCTTCCTGCAATTAAAGCTGCCGTCAGCGTATCTTATGTTATTTAGATGTAACCCATTTATTTTGACGCCTTCTGTTCTATCTTCCAGAGCATTTTTGACAATTGTTTCTGAGTACAAGTTAAATAAGATTGGTGACAAGATGCACCCCTGTCGTACTCCTCTTTCAATTCTTACCAAGTCGGTTAATTGGTTATTGATTTTTTATTTTCGTTGTTTGATTCCAATATAAGTTTTTTATTATACGTATATTCTTTCCGTCAATACCTATTTGTTGTAGTACGTCTAACAGGTAAACACAATGTAACATGTAAAACGTTATATTGAACATACAAAAATACAGGTAAAATAATCAGCAAATGTCTGAAGTTGACCCGCTACCAATCTATTGCTTCGGGGGAGAAAATTTCCTAATGGTGACGTCAGGGTATGTTGTGATTAATGAATATTACTAGACTAGTCACAATCCACACTTCGTATCAAAAATTCACTTAGTCTTGCCTTGTGGAGGGCAGCTCACAAATGGTGTTTTTATGCGAACACTTACGTAAACACACATAAAAACAGTATCACATACAACTGCAAAATTCTAATAAAGTAATAAGTATAAATATTGTGTCTACTACAAGGACAATCCACAGGCAGAAGTAAGTTAAAATGTAGAAGCTGCACAGCAAGGAGGCAATGCAGTAGTTCAACAATACCGGCATGAAGGCAAAGCGTCTCTGCAGTTTGAAGCGGTGAGATTTGGACAACCCCACCTCTCAACGAGTTCACTTGGTGCGTTTGAAAGGCTGCCACTTGTCCCGGTGCAAAGCTCGTCCACGAAGAAAGTGGCCTAGAACAATGTCGCTCACGAAGAAGATAATTTAGGAAAAGTTGCATAGATACCCCAAAGCCAAAGTTGTAAAGACAATTTCTAAGATTTGATTGTAATTTGCTAAATTTTTTCCTTGCTGTATTTAAAATCCCACATCATCTTTCAAAATTCAGACGCGCGCCTTACAAACGTACGTTTTCAAGGCATGTGCCGGTTTACAAGCATTTCTCGGCGACAGTCCAGCGCACTTGTCTTTTTCATCAACCCTAAAGATCACGCAAAATACGTCGCTGAAAAAGGTAAGCTGTGCAAACAGGAAAGAGAAAAATTCATAGCGACTCCTCTGGCCAGCGGACCACACGTTAAAACCTATGAGTATTGTATGATGTTTTTGATGCAAACATGCGTTTTCTCCCCCCTTATTTCCGTCGCGTGGCTTGGGTTTCTTGAGAGAGTGGTACAGAAGGTTTAGAAGAAACCAGACGTTCTTGGTGTGTGTACACGCCGCCTCTACGGTTAAGGCCTTGGGGCGGCTAACGGTTGTTTCTTTTAAATTAAAGCATAACTTTGTTTCGCTATTTGAATCCCGTTGTTTAAAGGACTTCGTTCCCGGACTACCCCACAGTGTAGAACGTGTGTGTGTGTGTGTGTGTATGTGTGTTGCCCCAGATGATGCCTTTCTTTTATTGCGACCTCGATGCAGTTCTGCTGACCCCCCTTGTTGTATCGCCTGATTATGCCGGCTAATTATCGTCCCTAACAAATTAATTAATGAAGGATCGACTGTAGAAACAGTTTGCTCGTCGGCCCTGTTGTGCACGAATTTCCACTTGCTGCACGCAAGGATATTCAGGTCCGTTAATCATCGTCGTCGAAGCCTCTTTCCCCTTCTTTTTCGGTGCCGTGTAGGCCTTCGGGCCGCTTGCAGCAACCCATTCCTACGGCGGGCCTTTGGCGCCATCATACAACCCCCGACTTCATAGCCGCCTTTGTGAACGACACCCAGAGACCATGAACTGTGGTCATAGGAGAAGCTATCAGGCATTTTACTGTCTGTAGATATAAATGTGCTAATTTTTTACTGTGCAACGTAAGCGCGGTATGAATTGACAGTGCGCCGGTAATTAAAAGTGGCGTCGTTTTAGAACTAGTAATAATGCGCGGTTCGGAAGTATCGGCGTGTATGTAATTGTTGCTCTAAACGCATTAAGTAGCAGCTGTAATTAAACCAGCGGCGTGTGCCCTTATGGTGTGTCCACATTGAAATGAACTTACTACCAGCGCGTCTTCTCGGACGCGCAACGCTCGTTGGTGTCACTGTAAATGTAACTACAATTACCTAACCCATTAACCCCCGAATTGCATAAAACTGTGTATTGTTATCTGTGCCTATTCTTGCATTAAATATACCTACCCATTTTCGTCCAAAGGATTTGCGTGTTTTCTTTAATTGATTAATGTAACATGTGAACTTGTGTATTACTTGCTTTGTGTATCTCGGCCGCTAGTGGCAGAATTTGTGTAAATTTTGTACAGCAAATCCTGGAAGCGAGAGGTAAGTCCCAGAGCCTTGGGTGGTCATTTCACGAGAGCCCTAAAGCCCCTATTCCCACAAACCCCTTTGAACTTCGAGCTTCTGCAGAGTTTGTAACACTGAAGCTTGTTCCTAAAGGTTCGTCACGTTAGAAGAACCCCGCCCATCTCACTGAGCATCATAGCCGAGGTTTAGCTTGTTTTTGAGCAGTCAATGCTTCATCTAGGGCAAGCGGTGCAATTTCCCGAAAGTAACGTGTACCATCGGCACCCTCCAGTTAATAGAGGTCGAAAAATCAATTTAATCTCGTAACAAAGTATTCGAGCTATGCGAGAACCGGATTCCAGCAAAGTCGATTATTGGAGTCCGCGGGCAACTTTCACTTGCGCACTCTGTGCTGCTTTAAGGATGCTTTTATATGAGAAGCAGCTATTATTTACTGTCATGTATTCTACTGTTACAAAATTTTGCATGCATATTCCACTATCATACTTTTAGTGTTAACCTATTGTAGATTCGAAACCCTCTTCATTCCATGGTTTGGTATTGCAATAATTTTCCTGTTCTAGTTCTAAGACTTGTCGTATGATACTTCTTCATGATAACATCGATTATATTTCTTCCTTCATCTGTATTTTCCTCTGTAGATCAGGTATAAGAGCACATACCTATATAGGGCTTATACCATAATAACAACTAAAAACGTATTAGATAATTGATATGATTTATGTTACATGGTGATCCACCCATCTTATCCAAGAAGGATTTTTTAATATAGTTTGATATACATAGTAAAATGTTAACGTTTATTCTAATTTGAGAGTGTCCTTGAACCTCAACATTGGTTTGCTTTTCGAATAATGTGAAATGTATTTTTAATGTTGTCATATGTAGCACTTACTAAGAAATCGCCTGTATGGGAAAGTCAAAATAGAGTCAATTTAATAATTTCCATGATTTATTTTCTGATGCTCAGTGTGTGCACTATTTGCCGAACTCAATGTTCAATCTCAAAAATAACTGAGAGATTAAAAATTTGCACTAATTCTTAATGGCGTCCTGAATACCAGAAAATTCTATACGACCTAATGATGTTTCGTAAATTATCCTTCTTATTTCGTATTTCTAATATTAAGTGCTAGATATTGAATCGCAATGTCATTAATATTTTTGTCCTTTATAACGAAATACACCTGTGCATCCCAACCTGCTTCCTTCTCAAGAAAAATGTGCAGGTTTTCGACCAACCTTTTAAATTTCTGGGACTTCGCAAAACAATTTCGAAGATTAGCTATATCAGTCAATTATTGCTACGACCTAGACCTAGACTATTACATTGTAAAAGCTAAGGTTTTCTATGAAACACGCAACTGTTCAAACTTCGCTGATCTTAATATAACAATGCATAAAATAATCACATTTATTATAGATGATCACCTAAGTCTCAACTTAGGAAGCTCCTCAGAACAACAATTTGCGCGCGCTGGGAATAAACTTCATATGAAGGAGTTCCCCACACAGTACAAGACCAACTCTTGAACGGGTCTAGCACGTTCTCATACACTTCGGCCTGGAATTGTAATTGAAGACGTAAGAGCGTTACTAAATCTATTTATCTAATAGAAATAACCGGTTAGAGTAGTTTATACTGTATCTGCGAGCGCAATTCTCGTTCTACGTTATGTGCGCAATGTTATTAAATATTTAGAAGCTATTCCACATATGCCTCTTGCATACATAACATTGTCAATGTCACAGAAAATTGCAAAATGGCTATTTATGTATCAAGTTGCAAAATAAAAGTGTTCTTCACACTAGACGTAAAGTTTGTCCGCGAGCGCTAGCGAGTTGGGCAACACGTTGTGTGTGAAAAACACTAATTTTGCAACGTGTTGTATACATTTTCTATAATATAAAGTATACATTAATAATAAATTTACTTAAATCTACAAAGTTGTTCTAAATTTTCATATTAGCACTAGTATCAATATGAAATCCCATACTGCAACTAGTGCGAATATATGCTTCATTTTGACGTTGAAAACGACAACAAAATGTCATTATATTAGGTCAAAAACTGTATTGAAATATCATGGAAACAAACGACTCATTTAATTTTGTACATTGTTAAGTCCCTCTGACCGGCAATAGAGAGAAGCAAAGGTAACCGATTTCAGAGCGGGACCTGGTTGTGGGTTAAACAAATTACTCTAATCTTAAGCAGAAACAAAATAGGTGCTCCAAGTAGTAAATAACCCAAGCACTTTGGTAATCAAATGAAAGGCACACGTCGAAAGGCTCTACTAACCAATCCCTGAAAAAAGAAGGGTACGACAAGGGCACAAATAAAATTCGAAGGCATAAAAGTCAGGGCAGTATAATTATAGTAGTCAAAAGTAGTACATAGTAGTACACACACAAAACACAATAATAATGCACGAGAAACAAAATCAAATATCACAGGCAAAATATCACAGTTTTAAGAAAGCTGCTTTAAAAGTCATAAAAGTCATTAATCCAATTATGAATGTTTAATACAACTAAGTAATACAAAAAGAAGTAGAAGTTGACTGATAAATTAGCAATTTGCATTTCCGGTCGGTTGCTCGGTAAAAAAGCAAAACCGCGATAGCGCTATTAAAGGATAATTTTGGGTTTGGATTGAATTTGACCCTAAGTCCACAAATGCAAGAACATTAAGATGTTATTAATGATTAACATAATGGTCTTGCAGACCCTAAGAGTAGGGCATCATATAACCCGGAATATGCTTAGTACTTATTTAAAATCTTCATCCAAACGAATTAATGTGAGACACATCCTAAAATCGATTTCGCATTGACAGTTTGTAAACAGTGGTCTGGGTGCTTCAAGATAATTCAAAATTATAGCTTTACAAAGGTAAGCTCTGCGTTATGCTATTAATTATCTGAACGTAAAGAGCATATATTTGACAAATACAGCAAAAACTAACACGAATTACACATATTGCAGGTTAGGTCGCAGTCCAAAATTGTAACTCAGACCTTCTGTAGTAATCCTCCAGGTAGCAAGCAGACGTATGAAAATCCCTCTTGATGATCATGTAAGAGGCCAGATTTGAACAGCGGTTCTGTGTCGCAATCTTTGACTGCAGGTAAGGTAAAGTTTTGGACGATGCGGCCTCAAGAGCAATCTGACATCGAACCTCTAGCGGACAAGGAATCCTCATACGCAAATCCCAGGCGATCAGATTGCAATAACTCAAGGACAAGTTGATTCCGCTAGTACTAAAAAAGGAGCTGAAGAGAATGGAACGTAATAGAATCTAAGCAATAAGTACAATAGGAAACTAGGCCTACAGTTAAGATCTTCTGTTCCATATGCCAAAATGGCAACATGTGCTCGCTCAGGTAGAATTCCAGAAACATGTTTAATTTTGGGAATTCACGAAAAATATCGCTCCCAGGAACTCCATTAATATTATCGAAAGAAATCGCAACACCAAAGTGAATCCTCAATATAGGATGCAAGCGTAAATTCCCAAATAGAAATGGAACATTTGAGTTCACAAATGTAGCTCACTTTGCCTACATTCCTGCAGCCGCACACATTGCCAAATGGCCGAAAAAGATAAAGACCCACCTCAAACATTTGGAAAACCTTGAGAAATTTAGAATAGGCAACATAAATAGCTCGATGCGTGAAGTGAAGCATAACATTTCAAGAATTATTTAAAAATACTAATACATAGAAATGTGAAATTTGACTAGTTTAAACTATATTCTAGATAATATTTTGATTTATCAAAGATAGGACAGTTAAATCCGTAAATACTTATAAATGACTTTTTCCAGTAACAACATACTCCCGTATAACACTTATACGCTTAGTAATACAAAGATATTAATTACTCTAGTGATGTTGATTTTCAACTATCTCGCCATTTCTTCAGTGGTCTCGCCGGGTCTCGTCTTTCTTCTAGCCTTTTGCTCTTGCAGTTCTTGCTATCGTATTCTCGTTACACCGCTACTCATGTGCATTCCACATTATCCTTCTTTGTCTCTTTCATTTCACTATGTCTTCCATCTTGTATGTTCTTCTGGTAATATCGTTTCGCATTCTATCCCGTAATGTTTTTCCGCCACTCTCATTTCTGTTGTTTTTACCTCTTTTTGCTTTTATTGTTGTCTGCGAGTTTCTGCTGCATATGTCATTACAAGTCTAATGTGTTATTTCTATTGGCATTTTTTGGTCTTTCGTATTCTATAAGTTTATATTCCAACAAACCATTCTCATTATTATCTTCTTCCAAAAATCGTTTTTCCATTTTCTCACATTGGTCGTCAACGTTGTATTCTATCACCGAGGCTTGGTAACCAGTTCTATAAGCATTATTATGTTACATCTACAAATAGGTGGAGGACAACAGTATCCATCATTAACAAACTGAGACTCGGACACAATCTGCGGCACAACGGGACGACAAAAGACGGCGACCAGGGCACGCAATTTGCCGGCACGGCACATGATAACGCGAGACCGTCGGTCAACAACAGGGGGGCACCAAAAAACACACACAACTGTGGGGTCCTGTGAGGCCGCAACCCGGAGGCCTACGCAGGGAGCTTGTACCGGGTACCAGTTGGACCCCATTTGTTAGCGGCAGCAATATTGTAGCGCAATTTAAGAAGTCATTTAGGATATGAGATAATCAAATATCTTCTAGTAAATTAAGCAGTCTCAGTCAAAAATACCTTATCAAATCTGTAATAATGTCGCCCTCAACAACAGTGCTTTCAAAAACTGTCAGTCTACACCACATAAATTTTTAAAACAGTGTTTCAAAATAATACTATCTATTAATTTCATACTTTAGTAATCACATAAACCTAATTCAAAATAAGTTCCATTCAACAGCCATTCACTTTATCGTAGCGATTATTACGTCTGAAAACAATATTTCTACTGCTATCCTTGGGTTTTGCACCTTTAGTTAATAATATAACACCTTTTCTAGCTCAATTTTTAAAATCATCTTGGTTGCACGTTTTTAAATTGCCAGTAGAACAAAGAAGACATTAGAAGTTCGATTAAGCTCACGCCAAACATTTTAGTATTGGGCAAGCAGGTATGGGAGCGGTTGTGTTAAGTATGAAGTCCCGCGACGGCCCGCGAAGAAAGTATTGGCCTTTCTATGCAATTACAACTTTTGCTCGGATATGACTTCCTTAGAGCATAGCCTACAAATTAATTTCCGTTCCATTTCATTGCATTCAAGCGAAGTTACATTTTTGAACAGCCTGTGATTGGATATGAAAATGTTACAGTCTTGCATTCATCTGCAGCCTCCACGTATATCGACTCGCTGGAATGCTCGTAATCTCGCATTAAGGCATTCCGTTGTTCAAGCCCGACGATTGACTCCATCGAACCCTCCATCTATCAATATCGACATCTTTCAGCCTGAACGATGATATATTGACGTAGCGACCACGAGGTTTGCCGCCCCCGACCAGATCAGTGAATTCCAAAGCTAAGTTGAATATATACAATTGTTAATAAGTGCATGTTGCGAATTGCCTAACTTGGACCAAACTTTTGACCAGCTAAAAGTGCTCACGTGTCTTATAAGAACTGTTGTGAGCTTATCAGCAGGCTATCGATACTTGTTTCTTATGGGATTAAACCACGGAAAATGCCATTCTATAAATTTAGTTGTATAACGTAAAGTGACGTCATAACGCAGGTAGATAATTATTGCGATCGGACTCTCGTCTACTATTTGGTTAATGTATTGGAGTTCTTTGAATACAGCCGTTATTTAATTTTCTATTCCATCTTCTGCTTCTTCTTACATTACGTCCGTCGAAACTGAGGAAGAGTTTCCTTTGTCAGGCCCTTTTGCAGTCTCTAGCAATTCAATTAACAATTTAAGCCTTCAGAGCAGCCTGATTGTATTTCAAATTTAGTTCAGACAATAGTTCATCGCATGATTTAGTAATAATGTTTCTGAACACCCTTTATCGTCGTTACCCCTAGTTGGCAACATTTTGGGGCCACCCTTTGTATGTTGTTTACTGCAGGTGTTCGCTTGGAGTTCGTTCTGCAACGTTGATTTTCAGGCCAGTTAAAATGTAGCCTATGGGTGCGACAATGATGGCGATGGCGTTCTGTCTTGCGATTAGCCACTTATTGTGGCGTGACGCTTTGTTTGGCAAGCGTTTTCATTCGGTCGATTTTTAGTCAGTCGATCCCAGGTAACGAAGTGGTTACAACGTACGGTTTGTCCTCCTCCCGCCCGATTGGGTGGTTGTGGGGTGGTAATCCGTTTGTTTTGGTCCTTGCGCGACGCTGCGGGGGAGTGCAGTGTTTATACGTAGGCTTGTCAAACCTTTCCGTCCACCTGTGCTGTTAGGCGGGACTCCGTTTTCTGTCCCCATTCAAGCCGCAGCTACGCCGTCATCCGTCGACCACGCCATTTCCGCCCTGTATAGGGGATCCGTCCAGACACGTAACCCATCCCGATTTCGCCACAGCTACATTAGGCCCCAGGTGCCAGTACAGCGACCATTATGGAGCGCTTTCTCGCCTATTCTCGGCCGAACTGACTAAGGTAAAAACTTGTAAAATTATACTAATTTCGCCTGCATGTGTGCTTATAGTTGGATCGCTCAAGTGTTTGCTTTCAAATCAGTGTAGTGTCAAGTACATTCGTCCAAAAAGTTACTGCATCATATGCCGTATGCATGAATAATAACAAGCACATTCATCACATGCCGTATGCATGAATAATACCAGGCACATTCACTCTCATGGCGTATTCGTGAATAGCACCAAGTACTTTCATCCTAAAACTTTTGCTGCGATCAGATACCGTACGCATTAATAATAACAAGTAATTTTGTCCCAAAATGTACCGTGGTGTGCTACCGTCAGCTTCAATTATTTCGCCCGCATCTTCCAATTTTGCCAGTGTATAAATGGCAGTTTGTACCGCCAGGCGGCTTTGTTGATATTTATAATACAGGACACTCCGGCGACTCGGGCCCGAATTCAGGCCTTGTTCTCACGTGTCACGGCGTTACGCCGTTGGGCGTAAGTCTTTTGTTTACCCTTTTGTAGCCGGCCTGGATTTGGAGTTCGGCTCTACTGGACGTCGTCACCTTAGCATAAGGTGCCTCCCCAGCTGGGCTGTAACGATAAAAGGAGCAAGGGTGGGCCTTACCTGTTGACGAAAGTTGTACTAGGTATTTTGTCAGCTGGTAAATATTGGCCTAAGGCGGCTAACTCGCCGTGAGGTCGGGGTTCCAAACTTCCAAACTCTAAAAAGGACGCCAGGTTCTCGACGAAGAATAAATCCTTGGGTCGAACCTCCCCAAGGTTGGGATACACCCAGCTTACAAAAGCAATAAAAATGACACCACCAAAATCAAGCTGATAACAAGTTTTATTAACACAGGAGGTTCTATAGTGCTTGCAACCAAATGCCCAAATATCACATGCCAAGACCAATACAATGAAACAATAATAAATACAACACATTAAAATCAATGCTGCGTACATATACCAATATAAATTGCACACACAAGTACCCTAAATATATCACAGATTACAATTGCCGCATAACGAATAACCAAATACTCACTTCCTGAGCGCGTAGCCAGATAATCAAAGTATACATTTTGCAAACACAATCATCAAGCTAGAATAACGCAATCTGTGAAGCAGATCTACACGCCTAACCAATAAAGCAGTCAAATCTGACTCAAAGTGCAACCCTCTGTGAAGCAGAGATCCCAAAAGAGGGTGAGGACGTCGCAAGCGATAAGCGGTTGCTAGCTAAAGACACACGACGCTAGCTTTTACCCGAATAATTACGCTTCAACTTTTCTAATTGGCGGGATATACTAGATAGAGTGAGATCTCACGCAGTTCCGTAAGCCCTAGAGGAAAGACATAATATAATAGTTGTTGAAAAATAAACAGCATGCTTGCTAACGCTTCACGCCCCGAATTAAAGAAGCAAATACGTCGAACAACATAATGAATTCAAATTCGTAATAATCCCGTGGGCTGGAACGGAGCCACACGCACGTAGTTCGAACGAGCCACGAAGCGACTTGACAGATATCGCGCAACAAGTAAGCAAAACAATAAACGAAATCAAACGCGCCATGAAAGTAAATTATTAGTTGAGCAGGTGAGTACTCTGATTTACATTCAAAGCGTAGCGAACGCAGCTATTCAACATTACTAAACGCGTCTACAAAATGGGCAACACAGCAAAAATCACAATTTCCAATACGAACATACAAAATACAGCTAACGATACAACTTTTGACCTTGGTAACCTCGTAGGAGCACTAGCCTATGGCCAGCTTGAGTTTCTGGCGCGTGGAGCGGCCAGCAGGAGGAGGTGTCTTCCGTAGGCTACGACAGCAGCTGGGGCTAATCTCTCAGGCAGGGGCCCAGTGCAAGGTCCAAACGGAGCTGGAGAAGTTCTCGCCCAAACTACGAGTTCAGCGGGGGAGACACTGCGACTAGCAGAAGCTTCCGCAGCAGGTTTGTACTACGACAGCTCATTGGGGTCGATCCAGATAACATGTGCTCGTCCACAGGTTACGAGGGAAAAGTCAATTCACAACGACACAACGGCAGCAAACAAGCAATAAACAATGAGCAGGTCACAAGCAGGCTGAAATACAAAATCACAGCTATACGAAGGTGCTAGGAGCAGCAGTTAACGACCACAAACCTTACGATCGTAGGCAGCCTGAAGGATTTCGACATGTGCTCAGCGAAGACGGTACCATTAAATCCGCCCAACAGGCGATACGAACGGGGTAATATAAAACACCAAAAATTACCAGCACGTCCATGGGGTTTCGATGCGACAAAATCCTCTTCAAATCGAGAAAGCTACCAAAGCTTACGAAGCAAACGAGCCCAAATAGGTACAACTTCACTAGAACACAGCTAAATGTCGAACAGGAAGGAAAATTTCCAGCAATGCAGCACCAAGTCTGCTCTTATCAATGTTCCAAAAACTGCATGACCTCCAGAAAAACTAATGGAATGCACCAGTGTCATCGCAGATAACAGCAATATAACTGTAAAGTGTTAGAAGAGCGAAGAGGGTTGCCTAACTACCAATCTGTAATATATGTAGAAATGAAGCGAAAATAAATTTAATTAGCAATCTAGGGGTAGTTATTCGGGGAGATGCTTACGAAAGTGCTTCATAATTATAGGAGAGTAATTAAAAATAAGATATAGCCAAATATACCTAGTTTAAAGCATGCAAAAATTGACAAAAGCCAACCATAAATATTCAAGTTCAAAAATTCAGCTAGCGAAAGTTCAATACTACGGGGGACGCTCCAAAAGTATCGTAACAGGGCTTAACGATTAAGCTATATTAACAATGGCCGTATTTATGGTCTGTAGTGCATGTAATGTTTAGTAGGTCACTGCCTTGGTGATCCAATATATGTATTGACCTTACCGCCTTGTTCTTTTCTCTGTTGCGTTTTGTGCATGTTTTTTACAGGGTGACTGTGTCACTGTGCTCCGACAGCTGTGAGGTGAGGCCCGGATGCGGCAGATGAGCGTTCCAGGTAGGTGATTGTGTCTGGCCCTGCACCGTGGTTCCCGAAATAGTTATTCGAGTATTTTTCCCGAAATAGTTATTTGAGTATTATAGTTATTCGAGTATCTTCCCGACATAGTACTGTAAGTACCTCTCGACCCGTCTAACCGTCCAGGTCCTGTTGAACGTGTATATCCAGAGACAGACTTGGTGGCGCCCATCTCTTTAACAATACCCAGTATATACCCTGACACGCTTGCCCTGTGGCGTACCGTTTTGACCCACTCCCATCTCCCTAAGCGCATTCGAGCCGAGGCCTTTAGCCTGTTTTAACGATCTCTCAGGGTGAACGTGCCCCATTTCCCAGATTTGTTAGGCACTCGATACTCGCCTGTCGGCGGGTGTCGTAAAGACAATTTAATACCGTAACACCTTGCTAAGAATTAAAGACTACGACAGGTGTTAACATAGTATCCAAAAAGCCTAAAATATTTAAAAATTTATATATAGTCACCGGAGATCGAATCTAGTCAGACCGCCTAAAACTCAAACATGTTACTTACTCGGCTATTCTCTCCGTAGATTTTATATGTTGTAACTTATTTGTAAAGCAGAATTTTTAGAAACTGAGCTGTAACTGGAGGAAACCCCTTTTTCTTGAGCAGCACTCCACTTTATACCGGCAGATACAACAGGTTGTGCCTAACAATAACCCGAATTTGTCCAGGTACATTTAAGGTAAATTTTGTTTTTCTTCTACCGCGACTGAGTCTTTTTAAGAACCCGAAACTCGCCCTCTTCTACTGAACTAACTGGAACACTTTTACTTTGTTCTTCTTAAAGTGTCATGCTTTATTTACATTTTGTACATTAATACTTACTTGTAACTAAGTTATTGCGGAGTCGTAAATATGTTTTCGTCCGTAATATGTTGAGAAAGAGATGAATGTTCGACGATATATGTGTTTAATGACATTATTACGTAAATCTATATTTTAAGTTGTTTCTTTATATTCGGGAAAAGTGTAGAAATTATTATTATTATTCTTTCTCTAAAGACATCGTAATTGATTAATATCACGGATGACTATTCATTTATGATTATTAACAGTAATTAGAATCTTATATGCTTTATTAAACACATGTTTCCACTCATTCGTTCTATTAGCAATAATAGTCCTCTGACGCCTGAGTAGAAACGAAATAGTTGTTCAGCGAATTTCGTTTTACCGGGATACAGAGTTGCTTTCACATAGGTACCTAGAATATGGACCTTATACAGGGTCCGGCAATGAAACGGGAAGATTTCGTAGATAATTTTATTGTTGAAAAATTATTTTTTTTATAATTATTAATACATTAATGGGAAATAAAAGAGTAACCATTTGATTTAAAATGTAAAAAATATATTTTTTGAATACTACATCTGCCAAATGTCCTCCGTTGACATTAAATTTATGCATTTTTGGAGTCGAGCCTGAAACAAGCTTCTTTGGACATCTCACGTCTAAAAGAAAAGGGATGAACTAGGCTTTAAGTATAGTAAAATTTATTATCTGATTGGAACAAACTTATCGCAGTCAATATATTACACTCTACTACAGTTGTCTTCATATACCGAGAATATGTAGAGGTTGCCAGAAATTCTCAGCATGCGAAGACAACTGTAAACTCCTAAAGTTGTGTAACCAGGCAACGATGTCGTAATATTTGCTCAAAAAAACTGCCTGTCAACTAAATTTAAGCTGTCTTGAAATGCCAGTATTACTTTAAAGCAAAACTAATACATCACGAACGAAGGGCAAACAGCAATTTAGATTTAGTCAATAATACTCCGTGTAAAACAAAATTTAAATTCCAAATTATGTTGCTCTAAACTCTAAAGCCTATATTAATGATTAACTGAATTTTCAACTGCTTTCCAAGTCGTTAAATTAAAAAACAGAGTTTGGCTGTGGTTTTCGTTACAACACAGAACGACTCACCCTACCACTCAAGAACGGACATTTTTTTAAACAATGCATTAACAATATTTAGATCCAAAAATGCATAATTTGGATTCTTTTATGAAATCATATCCAATAGAATTAGGAACATGCGGTAGATCAAACCGTTGACGTTTTGACTATTTTACAGTTATGCTAGCTCGTATAATCAGCAAATTTTGCAAGATGAACTGTTTTTATAATACAATTTGGTCGCCTTCAGGTATTCTTTGATTAAAATTAATGATCTTGCCCCAAGTACGATTTTGATATTTAATTCAGAATCTCTAACCTAAAAAATGTCGTTGATTAACGATAACTTGTTTTAATTGTTCCAGAGGATCATCATTTTCGTCTGTGCTCCCCTAGGTCGCCCTTGTGCAGCCTGCAAACGGGACTTCCCTTGGTGTGTAGGTAGGGGCCACACACCTTGGAGCCCGAGCACATTAACAACTAATTTACATTTGTGTATTGTAGTAGTTAATTGTAAATAATTTAGTTAATAAAACTTCCGCCAACTTTAGCTTGTGGGAGTTTTCGTCATCTGTAATCCGCATAATTCTTAGTGTGCGATTTGTTCGAAGAATTTGTGGTGCAACAGTTGCAGTGAGCAGTTCGCTCATTTGCGCTGCCGAATTGCGCCAACGCCCAACAAAATAAATTTTGTGCGGGGCGCTGAAATAACGTTTTAGCTTTTAAGAGGTCTTAGCGTAAATCGGCGAGTCCTGAAAATAACAGTTAAAATGCGAGTTGCAAGCATCGCCCACCTGGTGATGCCGCTCATTAGAGCAGACGTCTTCCCAAGCGAGCTCAAACCGGAACCAGGTGTAAAACAGCGAATTTGCGTACCTACACGCAATTATTAAAGATTGGTGGTCTACACTTGTTGGAATCTACAAGAACAGCGTTTTTCATCATATTGCGTCCGACTGAGAAAACGCGTTTGAGCGCGTCCTAAAACCATTATTTCGACTCGTGACGTCAAGAGGCATATCTCAGCGTGTGCTAAATTACAATGTGAAACGCTGCGAATTACATATTTCTGGCGAAGCCGAATTTCTGCGCATCGAATCCCGACGACGGATTTAGACACAACAGATGTTTGCTTATTAAAGAAAGTTATTTTGGTGTCTTTTTAATGTTATTTAAATGTAAATGAATTTCATAAATAGTTCTTCTGCCATTATTTGACCAGCTAATGTATGTTGATTATGCATTCTTAGTTAACACCGATGTATTTTAGAATTACAATTTATTCTAAAGGTTAATCCTAATGTCTTTATTATTTTATGTTTGTATTTAAGGGTGAATATACTATATTTGTGTTACATTTAATGTGAGAAAATTGGCTTTTATTTGGGTATAACTTTAGGATGTAACGTTTCGCTCCTGTTTTAAATGCGAATTCGTCATAATAAAACATTATATGCACTTAAAATTTTACGTTTTACGTCACTTGCGGTCCAAGGTGTACACGGCCGGAGATTCGTCGCGGTGCGAGAACGACACGACAGATTGTCCCGCACGCATTTCTTCTACCGCCTTGATGATCGAGAGGGAGAGCAACCACGTATAAAACCAAATTGTTCCGCCGAACTCGAGGAAAATAAATTCACGAATTATTCCGAGAAAACATCCCGATTCCCCGAATTGGCCCGCGCTCCCCGACTGTCGATGTCCTCGCTCTCGGCCCAGCCAGGCCACCATACAAGAATTCTTCTAAAAAATTTAGATTTAGATTCCCGAACAATATATTCGACCCGCTCCATTAAGTTATAATCCGTCCTGTGGATAAATTTACTTTAGGTAAATAGTCACCAGCTTCCCATAATTTCGCAATTTAAAACGACGCATACCTGGAGATCAGGGCGCGCCAAGACTAGCTAGTTCGTATTTACGAAACCTTCATAATTTCTTAATCTAAAGCGACGCATATCTGGAGATCAGGGCGCACCAAGACTAGCCAGTTCATATTCACGAAACCTCCATAATTTAGTAATTTAAAACAACGTATACCTGGAGATCAGGGCACGTTATCCCAGCCAATTTAAAGTTGCGAAAACCCCGTAGTTTCTTAGCTGTTGCTAAGTCTGTGCCTGGAAATCGGCGCCGCCGGGAACAGCGTTTAATTGGTCGAAATGTAGCCCGAACCTTAAAGCATAATGTGTAATTTCACCAGGTCAAAAACTAACCTACCTTGAGCGTTGTGTTAACACGACCTTGGCACGCGTAGTCCATCCACTATCAACCAAAGATAACCTTTCATCGCCCACTGTTATCATCAAGCCAAATTCCACAGTCACGCACGTGGGAAACAAGAGAAAGTAAATCAAGAAGGTATTTGACATGCATTTGTTTTCATTAAATACAGTAACAGATAACATCGTGCCTTTATTACACTTTTGTTGACATTTATTTGAATCCACAGTACTGCCAACGTCAGCCGAAATACCCTAGGCATGCCAGTGACCGCCAACCAGTTATAAGACAAGCCCGCTACTGCCAGTAAAGTGGTCTAACCGCAAGGAGAATATAATTAAATATTAATTTTGTACATATGATTCTAAATAATTTATATACTGATTTATTTTTATCCTTAATACTTGAACTGTAAATAGTGGTGAATAAATGTAATTTCTGTGATTTGGTATTCTTTGAATTAGTCAAAGTGAATTTAAATCAAACCAGGATCAAATAAGAGGTGCTCACTGATTTGGGCAAAATTCATTAATGCTATTATTGAATAAATATACCGGGAAGCATTACAAGAGTATGTGTTTTCAGTTTTCACAAGCCAGATTGGGTCAACTCCTGAAGCTTTGTTGCATTAACTTCTTCGTAACCACGACTGGAATAAGATAAGAGGTTTCTTATTGAAAACTGAGCTAGCTAATAACAAAAACTGAACACAAGTTTTAACATACTAAAGGATGACACGTCTCATTTCAATTTAACGTCCAGCCTCATTACATGGTAGACAGTGAATTCTTCGCACAAATAACAAAAACGATTAGAATTGTTAACACACGTACGACATTATTAAAATACCGATGGAGCCAGAATTATATATAAGAGCAATGAAATACCATGAACAAAAAAGCGAATACTTGAGCAAGAAAGAGATAGTCATACAAAAAAAACATATTTTAGTAGGCATATTTAGTTGCCAAATGTCATAATTAACATGAATGTTAAGCCTACTCAAATGTTTTCTATGTTTATTTCTTTCTTACTCAAGCATTGCATTTTATGTTCTTGTTCATGCTATTTCATTGCTGTTAGTAACGGTTAGTACGAACACAGGGACATGCAAGAAAATTACTCTTTTAGTGCATCTGGTTTTCTTTTAAATGCAGAATATTTATGTATAGTTTCTATTACTTCATATCAAAACGAAGTCGTTTATGTAGCTGATTGCAAAAAAAGTAAAGGAGATGAGTAACGAAAGCAGTACAAGTTCAGTCTTGAAGCAAATGTAACAGTAGAAGTAACACAGACGCAGCTTCTTTTCGAATGACTCGCTGTTAATACTGTCGTAGTACTTGTAGCGACTTAGCGGCTTGTCAATCTAGTTTCTGTCGTGGGGCCTTTAGTAAATGTACCCCAATGCTTTATTTCAAAGTCATCGAGGTCTAGGAAGTATTGCCAGTTTTCCGAAGTCCATGGCGCAGTCATTTTATCCAAGATAGAAGCCATGCTAGTTTAACTTTTACTACTCATGTTCGTTGACCCGCTATGAACCTAAAGTTAGGGTTATTCCCTTTGAATTAGCGTTCCCAATGAGGCGATTCGAGTTATAAACTCGTTAGAATAATGCTAAAAATGCTAAGCCCCCTTCGATACATTTGCTAGGCTTAGGTATGCTAAAAATTTCTCTAGAACATTTTATCTGTCACATTGGAAACTGGTTTCGAAGAAGCCAAAGACTGTCTTGCTTCTGCGAGGACCCAGTATCCAAAGTTTAGACAAGTTTTTTGTTTTCTTCTCAACGATGCATCCCGGTGAAACTGATCCGGAAACACAGAGGGCCATGGCTGCATTTAAGCATTAGCTCTATTTTAAAATATTTTATCTACGACCACTACTAAAAGTAGGCCTTTTAGCGGTAGCTTGTTTCACTAAAAGTGACGTTTTATAGTTTACCGTGTTTAAATAAATGAGCTGTTTACTTTTAGCACATGTGCTAAAAGTGAAGCGAGCTTCAAAACTACAATTTCGAACTGCAAGTGAAGTTGTAAAGCTATTCTAGTTGCTTCTTGCGTTACAGGTAAAGCGTTTTTGAAATAATTAAAGCGTTATGTAATGAATACAGTAGTCATATGTGGAGTATCAATAATTACATTTCGTAACTCACTTTGACAGCACGGGCGTGGCCAAACAATCGCTACCGCGGCGCAGGCCTACTATTCATTATGACATAAATTAAAAGCGTTGCAGATGCCAACCTTTCTTAAATCGATATTTATGGATTAATAACGGTAAAATTAAGGTCGTAGATAAAATATTGTATGCAACGCGTGCTAAAAGTCGTTTATGCTCGAGACATGTTATGAAACTCAGCCTTCGGCTTCGTTTCATAATTTTCATGTCTCGCGCATAAAAGTCGACTTTTAGCACTTGTTGCATAAATAGCTATTATATTTAATTGTGGGTAAAAATAGTACGAAGGTCAATTTTACTTAGTGCTTAAAGCAGTTAGCGAAAGGAGCAATTTTTGCTTGATGCGACACTGCATATGTGTATCCCTGTTACGGTTGTTTTATCGGAAGCCTCTAAACTGACACGCACCGGGGTCAGAATTAGCTTGTTGAAAGCGCTCACAGACTGCTTTATCAATTAGATTAATTTATTTACTGTTCGGTCTCTTCTATTGGGCTTCGCCCTATTAAATGCTATTTGAACTCTCCGTGCTATTTACAACGTGTAATTTACTACTAAATAAAATTTTCTAACTAGTTCACTTCGTTTTATTGTTTTATTTTCCTATTGCAGCTGTTGTATAATTTTTAACATACACTTTCCGGGGCCGTTTTCTTGTTTTTATTCAGCTGCCTTCAAACAGTTTAACAATTAAAGCCTAGTTATTGTTTCCTACTACTGGTATATGTTTTATTTGACCTACCGCTACCTGCTCTATTATTAGAATATAGGTTAGTATAAGCTAGAGAACGTACACGGTAAGCGCATTTTATTGAGACTATGAACTAGACCGGTTTTATTATTGCCGTGGTTGACGACTGGCGCCCTTTTGTAACATGCTTTATTTTTATTGAATTATTAACCTTAAGATCCATCGCCTAACTCTTATCCATGAAAACAAATCGCCGAGAGTTTGAGTTAGTTCGGGTTGTGAACGCCTTTTGTTGAATGGCAATACGTAATTCAAAGTGTTTAACTTGAAAGAAAAAAATGAAGTTACGCCTGGAATAAAACCACTGAATAAACCAGTGCATAATAATGTAAAACTTTTCAGATTCAGATTGGTTTTTCATGCTTTCTGCATGCCAAGATTTCCGAATAACTCTTTCTGAAGAGATGCAAGTTTCGTCGATAAAAATTACTTTTTATTATGTATTCTTCTTATTAGCTACATACGATTTCAAAACTTCTGTTGGCTATCTAGGTGGCAATATATCTGTGCTTGCAAAGAAAACGTCGATTTCAGTTCTTTTTATATTTAAATTTGCAGTTTTCCAGAAGACTGAAAGGAGTTCGATACAGAGACAGGTCACTTAGTTTTGTTACCATCTTAAAGTAATATGTTTTCACAAAAATATTGAATTAAAAACTGTTAAAAGTAAAAACAAAATTAACTTCTTAACACAAATATTAGCACATTGTTAAAAGTCAAACAGAACCTGCATTTGACAATGTTGCCAAAATTTCGCTTGGTTACTTAAGTACTTCGTCCCTCATAAAACAGTAAAATGCTTTAAAGTAACTTCATTAGCAATTCATTGTAACGACCTTAGTATTGATGGTATTCTATTATCAATTATGTTTTAACAATTTTTTTTCACATTTTTGCAGTGGTACATAATCGACAATTGGACGAGTCTAAACTAATTTCATTGTTACTAATGATTTATTTATTAATAGGTTAGATGGTATTAAACTAAAAACCCAAAAGTAGATAAGCTTAAATAATCAAGTATAGTGGTAATTCGTACTACAAAGGGTCGCCCTCAAAATAAGGCTGCATTCGACTGTGTGTATAATAAAGGGTAATATCTTCGAAAAATTAGAGATGATGCTTATGACACCGAATCTACAAGAAAGGAGCACTCAAGGTATCAGCTTTAATTAAATAAATTTCAATTAAAAATACATGTTTATAGTTTCGTAACAATAAAATGTCAAAATTCGAATGTTAAAGATTTTGCATTTAAAGCAAATTGCAATTTTTGTGTACTTTGGTTTTTCGTTAATTTTAAGTATGTGGATAATGTCTGAGTACTTGTCGATTGTTGTAAGACAATATGATTATTGGTTGACTTGGTTAACATCACCATTACTGTGTATGTGTATGTAATTCTCTTTAAAGTTTATGCTCATTGGCATTACCAAATATACATTATAATAATTTATATTCACTGCCATCCTGTAAATCAATAATTCCTAAATGAATACAAACACATTTTAACAATCTATTAAATAAACACTTGAAATACATGTTGACGTAAATGCAAAGTAAATTAGCTATCCAATCATTTTGTGGGTTAACAGAACGTGTTTTACATTTTAGGTCAAGTTTGTATAAATGTAACTTTATACGTAATACCTGCGTGCCTCTCTCACAATGTATATGTCGGTCTTTCTACTACGATACACCGTAAACTTCTAGCCTTGACATTAGTTTTGTGGAACAATCGTTGCATGTAATAGCTTTTGTTTTCAAATAAAAACCACCTAAGAACCAAAAATTGGCTTAAATTTTTATATATTTTTTTAACTGTAACAGTAGTATTTATTTTTCATTGGAATCTCAGACGTCTTTCTTATTACAAATACCCTATATTTGTAATAAGAAAGGATTTTCCATTATGAAGCTTTATCTTAAACTTTGCTGCATTTTTTAACTGCCAAACATAAAGCTGTAACTTATCGACAGCTTGTAAGTAAAAACTATGCTTCTTCTTATTCTTTGTCTTTGATTTAAAACTTTGCTTTCTGTGTACATATAATTATCCCTGCAGATGAGATCACTCAGGTAGCCCGATATTCTTGAGGCTTTATTTGCTTGGGCTCGAACCTCTTGGTGTAGATTTTTGCAGCTCGATATTTCAACTCCCAGATAACTACTTCGCATGTTTTGCTTGATGGGTTGGCTATTTGCTGCCCGTTTACATCTGATAAGATCTCTCGATATAACTATAACCATTGATTCGATCTTGTGATTGTGTAATTCCATGATGACTTCCTGATCTACATTGCTCCATGATATTATATTCCAGCATCCAATACGTAGTTTTTAAGATTTCCGTAATCTTTTTTTCTATTTTCTTGCACTGTCGTTTTTCCTTAAGATCCGTCCATGTTCCGAGACTTAGTTAACAGTTCTGTGAGCATAATAGTGAGTTGTGATACAATTACAAGTAGGCTGCTAGCCTGGTTTGTAGATACAAAAAACCGGAACCATAGTAAAAATTTTCTACAAACAGAGACATGCATAACTGATTATTGGCCGCCTAGATAGCGCGATCTGACACTGCTTAACTTTTTCCATTGGGGCAATTTAAAGGACAAAGTCTACGCCAATAATCACAAAACAATTCAAGCCTTCGCAGACGATTTTCGAGCTGTTTGTAGAATAGAGAAGCAATTAAGCGAAAACGTGCCACATTTAATAGGGTTTGAATTAAAATATAAATATTGGCATTTTTTTAACAAAAACTACGTACAACATTGCAAAAATTGCTTTTGTTTAATTTCTTTACAACAAAGGCTTGACTATGCTTGTTATTAATATGAGGTTACTATGCAATAATTTAGTAATAATTACAGCTTATAAATCTCGACTTAAAATTAAACCAATTCAATAAGAAACTTTGAAAACATTTTAAATGAAACTTTAATGTCTAATATTTTGAAAGAGGGTCTTGTCTACCTTTTCGTGTGGACCGTTGACGTATTGCTGCAACACAATTGTCTCCAGTCTTTCCTGTTCCTAGCACACTTCGCCACATAACTTCAACTGCTACCCCTCTTGTTGTATACATCTGCTCAAGCATGGTTTTTGTTGTTTTGTTTTGCATTTTCTGGTATTCTTTTTTTTATTTATAGATGGCAATAATAACTAACCGTAAGTGTCCACTTTTATGTATTTTGGTCAGCAGTACAGCTAAAAGCTTCATTTGATCGTCTCCTAATAACTTGAGTAGTTCCCCATGCATCTAATCCAGTCAAAGTACTTTGTTATTTTCATTTTTTTTATTGTCATGTTTGCGTCAGGTGGTGTAATTTGTGGTCCCGGCTGTATCTACGTTACAGTTTATTTGTTGTTCGCCCTCATATAATTGTCCCATTTACTTCTTCCATCCATTTATCCTTTTACTTTTTTCATAGATGATGTCTGCGACCAGGATAATGTTGACATTTTTTAACTATTCCTAAATCTTACTGTTTCTTTAAATTTTTTGTGTAAATTAACCATATTATGTTTCGCCTGCAGAATTTCTATTTCTCAACATTCAATTTGTAGCCAACTCTTTTGCTTCTTTTATGTCCCGAGTTGTTTTGTGAATCTCCTTGTATTTTGAGTAACTTTTGGTCTTTTATATTGGTATTCATTTCATCGCCTCTGTCGTTCATCCCACTTTTTTATTCTTCTATCTCCATTCAATTTATTTTCGGTAATCGAGACGGCGATACCCTTCATCTTATTCCTAGTTTCTTTTATATCGATGTTAGAAAGGGTTTGTTTGCTTATTGTTCAGGCTCGGCCTTAATAGTGTAGTCTTTCGGTTTTTGCATGCCTGTAATTGTACGAGGGTGGGATGATAATTGGTTAGCCTAACAATGAAAGTCTGGTTTTATGTTTTCAAAATTATTTTTATTTTTTAACATAGCCTTTTAGACGCCCAATACATTTTGTCCAGCGATGATCTAACGCTTTGATCCCATGACAAAAGGTGCTTTACTCAAGGTCTGCAAAATAGGTGCCAAAAGTGGCCTTGGCCTTTTCAACAGATGAAAATTTTTATCCACCGAGGAAAATTTTGAGCGTAGGGAATAAGCCGAAGTCCGAGGGAGCCAAATATAGTGAATAAGGTGGATGCGGAAGCAAATCATGCTTAAATTCGATGACTTTACCATTGCAGTAACTCCAGTGTGTGAGAACGTGCATTTTCCTGGTAAAAAATGATTTTTTATGCGCTACACCTGGGCGCTTTTTGTTGAATATTTTGATGCAATTGGTCCAAAACATTAACAAATCATTCACTACTTATCGTTTATTCCTGTGGAAGGTAATCGATCAGCAAAATCCCTTTTGCATCGCAAAAAAACCGATGCCATCACCAAGCCAGCTGATTTTACGGTAATTGCTTTCTCTGGGGCCGAAAAACTAGGTTCTGTTCTTTGCTTTAATTTAAATTTGGTTTGTCTGATATAAATTTGATCAGTAGTAGCAAATCATGCATAAAATCAGTTGCATTCGTCTTAAAACGGTACAGACACTCTTGTCAAAGTTGCCTTCGAACACGTTTTTGACCAAATGTAAGCAAACGCGGCACCCATCATGCGGACAGCTTTTTTGTGCCCAATTCTTGAGTTAAAATATCGCACACCAGCTCTTTTGAGATGTTTACTACATTAGCTAATTCACTCAATTTCAGTCATTTGTCTTTCAATACCATATCGTGGATTTTGGTAACCATTTTTGTTGTAGTGACACTTCTTTGGCGTTCAGAGCAGTGCTCGCATTGGACGGTGGTGCAATTCTATTAAATTTAACCATCTATTTTTTTTCCGGTTGTATATGATGGAGCACATTCAGGCAGCACAGTTTTCATCTATTCAAAAATGTTTGCGCCTTTTAAGACTTTTATATGCAACAATTAAGAAACAGCACAACATCAGTATTTTACATTATTAAACAAATACAACACACGTTTTCTTTAAACACCTGCTAACAACAAACTATTTCACAGATGGACTTTATATTTTCAGTATTGCCAATACATAGACGGAAGTTGATATTTTTGAACATACATTTATATTTATGTATTTCAAATATATGGAGGCTAACTAATTATCATCCCACCCTCGTTACGTGATGTGTATTCTTATTTTCAATGCCAATTTTGATTCGAGTTAACAAAATACTGTGGTTCGAATAAATGTCAGTCCCTGGATATGTTTTGAACATGATTGCCTTTCTAAATTGCTTTTATATGACGATATAGTCTGGAAAATCGATCCAGGAACTTTCTTATATGCCTATAAAGGCCTACTTGCTAAACTTTAAATTTTCCACAACTACTACTAACTATATTGCATTCGCGATCTTTCTGGATGAGGGTTGGTCATGATTTCGTTTTATCAAGTTAGTTTCTTTATTATATTTTTTGTTTCCTTTAGGTTTTCCTGATATTAAAAACTACCTTTTACGGTGCTGCCAAATCTAAATTTAGCTATTTTAAAAAGATCTCGGTAGTTCATGTCAATTTGAATTCAAGTTGAATTAACGCAGCAAGAAGATGCCCAAAATGATATCAAAAGCAACCAAAGTGTACATTAAAAAATGTTTTGAAACCCTACGAAATATACGGCCTGATTTAACCCATGATTGTGTGGTAAACAGCGTTTGCAATATTTTTGGGGTAAAGAGAATTACATAGATGTTTTGTATATTTACCTAATAAAGCATTTAGTTTGGGAGGTCGACAATAGAAATTATTATAAAACAACAGCCTAAAGAGTTGCAATCTTCTGTCATTGGCGTACGCTCTAAATCTAGTTTATATCAAAATCATTTTTTTAGGAAGGACTTGCAACAACTGATTTGGCAATATAATTCCGAAAGTAGGTTTTTTACAGTAAGTGATTTATTGGTTGGTTTTAAGGAACAGTGTGGTAGAGACATGCGCGGGTCCAACATATAGGACCCGCACCCGACCCGCGAACCGCAATTTTCAAATTTTTATACCCGCACCCGACCCGCGACCCGCCGTTTCACACCCACACTCGACCGGGACCCGCAAGTTTTTCACTTTGAAGCCGCACTTGACCCCAAATTCAAATATTAGGCCAGCAAGTATAATTTTTTATATGCAAACAACATTTATGTTGAAGAAATGAAGTTATACCCGACAAGCGACCCGCAGTTTCAAATCTGCACCCGACCCGCTATCCGCAATATTGATATAAATCCTACCCGCAACCCGAACCGCAATGCGGGTAACCCGCGGCTACCCGAGAGTACCCGACCCGATGCAGGACTCTACAGTGTGGGTTTACGGGAGGGAGAACATTGCTATACGAAATTCAAAAATTTATGGGGTATAAGTATAAACTTACTAATGGACGCAAAATTTTATGTGAACAAAAGCACGTTGTTGCATCCAAAATTAGTTTCTTGCGAAAATATCTACATTTTAAAAATTACTATGAAAATATCATGTGTACCTTGATGAATCGTGGATCTCCCAAAATGGATCTACGATTCACGTTGGGTTTACGAAGATGATAGTAAAAGTAATCCATCTAAATTCAAGGGGGAGGGAAAACGATTCACAATTTTGCATGCTGGAACTAAATTTGGGTTTTTGGAAGGGTGCGATTTTTTATTGGATTTAAAAAACAACGACAGAGATTACCACAAGACCACGACCGCAACTGTATTTCAAAATTGGGTAATTAATCAGCTTATTCCTGCTTTAGCTAAGATTAATGGTAAATGTGTGGTAGTTATGGACAACGCTCCTTATCATTCTGTGCAGTTGGACAAAACGCCCACATTTTCCACCAAAAAAGGCGAAATGCAGGAATGGCTGGTTAAACACAGTTTTCTGATAAATATACAAAAAAACAGCTTTGGCAGTTAATTAAACCTTTTAGAGAAAATCACAGTAAGCACTATGCAGTAGACAAACTTTTAAAAGAGAAAGGTAATGAGGTTCTTAGATTACCCCCCTACCATTGTCAATACAACCCTATCGAAATGGCATGAGGGTTTTGTAAGACCTATTATAACAAACATATAAATTCGCGGCCACCATCTAAGGATAGGGTTAAAATTTATGGTCTGAAGCTCTTTTAAAATGTTCACCAGACATGTGGCAAAATTATTGTAAGCTTTGTGAGAAACTTATTTCGGCAGACTGAACAAAACATATGAGTAACCTTTCGTTTGAAAATATTTCTCCCATCATTATTTCACTAGCAGAATCTGATTCTGAATCACAGTCAGAATCGGAGTCAGAATCTCTTAGTGAAGTAATGAAAGTGGAATAAAAAATTATATCATTTCGGTTCAAAATTTCAGTAAATATTCAAGAGCAAAAACGCAGTTATTGTAGTAAACGTGGCAAACAAAAAAGGTTGCCAAACAAGCCAAAAATGCAGTCATCAGTAATTTAGACGTAAGTAACCAGAAAGAGTTATTTACGCAACAGAGGCGTCTATTATACCTGTACACTACCACGAGAACGTCGGAGCAATCATATCCAGTGAACAAGAAAATTGAAGAAGATCAAACCCCCTGAGTGGATGCAGCGAAAGTGCAGTCAAAACAAAGCACAGCATAGTGCGGTAGTTCATATTTTATTCTCTGTGCATGGTTGAAATTATAGCATTTTTCAGGTACTCTACGGAACAGTAGCTTAACTTCATGTTTCTCCTTCAGCTCGTTTAGGCGCTTATTGTAAAGAAGGGATTAACCGAGGTACCTACTATAACATGAAAATAAAAGACGTGTTGCCAATATCGTCGAAAAATACGCTAAAACACAGAGGAAGACAATTAAAATTCTTAAAATTTTCTGCTACTTGTAAAAAACATGTGATTAGTTTAATAAAAATGTAGATTTATAAAATCTTTTGCGTTAAGATACAGAGAAAGCGCTTGGAACAGCGCAAACGATAAATGATAGAAAACATAACCTTAAGATAAAACTATCAAACGTCAAATATTGAAGTCACAATTCAAGTCCTTAAACACCAATCACACCCCCAAAACTGTCTAAATTCCATGGTCAACCCTCATCCAGAAAGCTCGCGAATGCAATATATCTAGCTGATAATATAGTCTAGCCACTATTGTTTTAAGAGTATCAGTTTGACGTAAAAGATCTTCTACGTAGTAGTTGGAAATATATATTTATTATCGAGTACTCCACTTCAAACAGAATTAAATAAGCCAGTCTGCTCTATTATTTTCTTCATTTCCATTCCATAGCCTCCTATGGCGTATTCCACATATCATTTATCAGCTTTGGCAGTGAAGTCCCCAAGAATAATGTTAACTTACCGGTTTCTTTGTTTATTTTTAAGTCATCTGTATGTGTTCGTAAAATGTCTCTCTCTTGTTCTGCACTTTCTTCGGTTGAGACAAATGTTATAATTATGTTAGGATTAACAGAGGCAATTTTTAGCATTGCTACTCGTTTGAGATGGGTACAAATTCGTCACTGCGTTATTTGTTTCTTTATAAACAATCATTGCTACTCCATTGCTGTTTGAAGTAGCATCGCCAGAGTGGTATATGTGGTGTTCGTCACTTTTACACGTCCTGAATTAGGCCACATCACCTTACTGGATTGTTACGCTTAGTTTGTAGCTTGGCATGCAATATTTGAAATAACTAATTGAATTTACTTTTTAAGAATTTGTTAAGTAAGTTCTCCTTGAATTATTAGGCAACCCTATTTACATTTTGTTAAACAAGTTTTCCCCTGAGTGGCTAGGCAGCCCTATTTATATATTTGATAAAATTTTGAGCAATGTACAGCTATACTGTTATCAAGTTGGTCCACTCTGCATTCCAATAGTTTTTCTGATGGTCTTTTTCCAACTTTTGGGAGGTTTTGATAACCTAAGGCGAATTACTTTTGGCAGCGTGTCCTGTCTATTCTATCTCAGATTCGGTTGAGAGAGGTTGCTGCCCTGGTTTCGTTACTTCTTCAGCTTGGTTATAGCTAGCTTGGGGAAGATTTTGGAGGCATCGAAACCCCCTGAACGATAAGGTAATTGTTTGTGTATTGTATTACCTTCGTGCACTACAGGCCATAAAGGCCTAGGAAAACTCTGTTATACACCTAGGGATTTATATTTTTAGCATTTTTCTACCTGGGATAGTTTTTCTCCCTGGAATATTTTTTTATATCTGGAAACGCTTTCTGCATGGGATTAGAACGCTCGTCCTCTGGCACCTACGTTAGGCAAGTGCGAGCTTATGTGATAACCATACCTGTAGCATAGTGTAGCTGGTAGCTGTCGATATCCCTCTGACTTTGCTGGCCCCTGGGTCACCCGCTACAAAAATTAATGTTATAGCTCAAGGTTTTAGGAGCGAAAAACCAGTGAATTGCTTCGAATGTCATCGAACATACAATGAATTTCCTGTAGTAATTGGTCTATATATTTTTTATTATTTGTTGCACCTCTCTGTTATATTTATATTTCTATATTTATTTATGCTATTCTACATTGTGGTTTAGTACGCACTATAGAACCAGAAATTAATAAATCTCGTTACTAGTTTGTTCTGTTATTATTTTAGTTAGCTTGGTATATCTTAACCTTGGGCAGGGCCGACCCAAGGATTTGTTTGCGTCGGCGACCTGGCGCCCATTCCCTTAGTTTCTTTTCAGCTTCGCTGAAACCCAGACCCTCACGACAAGTTAGCCAACCTAGGCCGATATTTACCAGCTGGCAAAATACCTAGTACAACTTTCCCCCAACAGGTAAGGACCTACCCTCAAACCCTTCGTTACAGCATCTAAGTATATCTATGTTCATTCATCCCATCTCTTTGAGATTTGCCGGTTTTCCTAGTGGTATATGCTTTGAGCATTCCCTGTACTTCTTCTTCTTTTGGTCTTCATATTGAAAACATAATTTTTATTGTTAGTTTTTGTTATGCAAAGATTTCGCTAGATAGTAACATCGAGACCTTGCAATTTTCTGGCCTGCCGGATTTTGGTTTCCGAAGACAATGATCCATCGTAACTTTACTAGAAAGTTAGATAAGGCGGTGTCCTGTCACCTTCTACATCGCAGCTTTACAACCGATTAAATCAGTATATGATTGCAGCCCGGGAATAACTAGAACCGAGCCTATACAAAAGTCACAATAGCCTAGGTCTAGTAATGATAGCGGTTGTCCTATGACATGTAACAAAGCTCTCTCTTCTAATAATGTCCAAACCGTTGAATCATAGTAGAAAAAAGTGTTGCCCTTTTCAGCTAATTAGAGAGGGTAAGATTGAGAAAAAAAGTGATTCTGTTCCCCGTAAAATATCATGGGTGAACAACCCCAGATAGTGGACTGAGTTGACCTGCATCAACTTATTTAAAACGTAATAGTCAAAACACAATAAGCACCACAAGAAGAAGGCATAGTTCTGCCAAGACATTTTTCACGCCCTTTAGGTTTCGTGTCTGCTTTTCTCCTTTTTCAAATTAGCTTTATCATGTAATTGTGTTACATCGTTACCAGATGATGCTGCCAACTTAATATTCTTGTTTCTGTATTTGTATTTACTTCGCCTGAGTTTGTGTTGCTTCTTACTGCTTCTTGTCTCATTTTATCTCTTCTTGTCATTTCTATTACTTTCTTTTGTATTGAATTGTATTTTTCCCTACAGTCTTTCATTAAGTACTCATAATTAGCAGCCACAAGTCGGCGGTTGATTTTCATTTTAGTCGCTCTGGAAAGTTCTTTCTTGTCTATGGCACTCCTGTGTAGTGTAGCTGTTGTACGAATTCTGTTGTCTGTTTCTCTTCCTCTCTTCATCTTCTTTCTATTAGCTTTGCGTAAATCAATTGTGTTGACATATATTTTTTGTTTGTTGCTGATGACTTTTAGGCTAGTTTGTCTGTTTTTCTTCAGGGACACAATTCAATGTAAGTCTCTCTAATCTATCTCTCATTTTTTCTATTACTGTTTCGTACAGTTTACCTGATATGCTTAGAAGCGAGATCTCTGTGTAGTTTCAGTAATATTAACAGTTCCACCTTTGCATATTGCAGTAAGTCATTTAATATAAGTAAGTAAGTAAGTAAATTTATTAACAAGGAAGATGTTTACAACAAGATGACGCACAATTCATTTACAAACAGATTTGACATAGTTAGAACATGTAACATGTAAAAACTTCGATTTGGGAATTATATTCTCAATTCATTTTTAAATGTCTTCTTTCAAAACCATGCGGATATTCATTTGTTTTCTTAGCCTTTTTTGTTGGTGGAGACAAATCATTTACATTTTGAGTTAATATTGTAAATACTCGACTTCTGAAATCTAAAGAGAAATTTCCGTTAAGATCTAGTTTTATTTTTAAATTCAAAGACCTACCGAAAAAATATCAGCCACTGCCATGTTTATTTTGGTGTTGCTCTTATAGGTAGTCCATTTTTTCATATGGGAATGCAAATGGCGAAATTCTAGAAAAATCGCATAACCGGAAGTATGGTGTTTTTTCTTTCGATTTCCGCAAAAACGGCTCTAACGAGTTGTTTCAAACGTTGCATTTTTATTACATTTTTAATGTGTATTGATGTGAGATAGGTGATTTTTCAGTTGAATACCTCTTCTTTTTCTTTTTTTTTTATTAATTCTTATTTCATAGGGCATTATAGAGAACTACTAAAATTTAAAATATTGGCCATGGATTTTATGTGTAAGATCGACAACAACAATATTTTAACTGCGATATCACTTCCGGTTATTCCGAAAGTCGCTATCAACTTTAGAACAATAGTACACCCGGTATACTATTACATTTGTAAATTCGGCTTAAAATTTTAGAGTAAATTTGTCGTTTCAGCTAACTCTCTATTTTGTAGGGTTTCTGTAGAACTTTTTAAAATTTCTTACAAGTGCTTAAAAATTAAAAATCAAATTTATGGCTAATTATAAGATCACTGTACTAAATTAAAGAGAATAATTTTCCGCGTCGTTTAGTATTAAAAACTTCTTGGATAATGTTAATTGTGCATAAAAATATTAATTTTAAAATTTAGATATTCCCCTCACTTATATTTGGGAATAGCTAAATTTTAAAATTGATATTTCTATGCATAGTTAACATTATCCAAGACGTTTTTAATACTAAATGACGCCGAAAATGATTCTCTTTAATTTAGTACCACTGCCATTTTTTTCATAAAAATGGTGAGCAGAATATGCATAACCGTGATAAGCCATGTAAATTCTTTATGTTCAGAGGTATGACCAACTACCCGGTATAACTTTTGTCATTTTGATATTCTTTATTATTTTTCAAAACATTAAGTCTTATAAACAACCATCTGATAATAGAGTCTTTTATTTAGAAAATTTAATATCAGCTTGGTTCAGGCGCGTAGGAGCGTTTTCTAAACTACGGGGGCCATTCTAATTTCAATAAAGGCTTCTAACTTGATTCATTAATACGAGCTATAATATTTCTGATTTCCTGATTATCAATTTTTAGTTTAATACTATAATAGTGTAACGACCTTGTGATCAGGCAGCTGCAAACGCGTGAGGCACAGCCGCCAGGAGACGACCTTGGGGCCAGCTGCGGACGAATGGGTCATTGTTCCAGAACTTCGAGAACGTCCTTGGACCCAGAACTTCGAGAAGCAGCCGGGCCGCTGCAGATATGTGAGTCACGCCCGGGGTCCTCCCTCCCAGGAGGGAATTATCCGGCAATATAAACATGCGTTCGCAGAATAGGCGTCAGTTCTTATCAGACTCGAAGCGCGTAATATAAATGAACCCGTGTATATAACTCTAGTGAAATAAATAACAAATAAATATAACCATATAAATCATTAATGTTAAGTCGTGAAATATAAATAAATAAATGTATCGTGTTAGAAATAGTGCCTGTAGTTCGTTAGTTTAAGTAATTTGTGTTCTGCCTTGATAATTATTGCGTTGTAAATAATCGTAACTAATCGTTGTAAATAAATGTTTAATACAAGAAGCGTCGAATAATTTTTAGATAGCCCGAAACGTAAAAGCGTAACAATAGTATATTTTAGTCACTGGTTACTTAACACGTATTATTTTATTAAAAAAACACTGTACCATAAAAAATTAATTAAACAATGAACAATGTTTATTATCAGATTTTCACATAAGCAAAGAATACACATGAATAACCAAACTTAAATGAATATGCAACTAGTTTCCAAAAAATAAAAAGAGTATAAATAAAGATGAGAAATATAATAAATGTATATAAAAAACAAATACAAAAATAAATGCAATTAAGAAACTAACATTTAGGAACCTGTACCAAAAACAGAAATTCTACTTGGTAAAGCACCTACGAAATCGTTTACAAGATCGTCTAGATCTACATGTTCTACCTCCTTTACAGTGTCCGCCAAAAAGTCGGCATAATATGGGAAACATTTTTATTTTTTATTTTTCAAAAAAACTTTTACGTCAATAATTTTGCTTGTCTAAAATCTATTTATCCCCTATCATATATACCGAGCGATTTTTACTTATTTAGAAAATGGAGTTTTTCGAAATTGACAAAATCTAAAAAAGTGTTATTTTTCGGAAATTAAGTAAGATTTCAATGAGATTTTTTAGAATGTGTTATTTTTAGTTAACTGAACAATTGCAAGGCCAGAAAACACCTAATTTTTTAAACTTTAGCTAAAAATTAATTTTTTAATTTTTAAAATATGTATTTCAAAATTTCAGATACTAAGACTTAATATTAAAATTCATTTTTTTTTGTGAAGACTTTAAAGATTTATAAATGGTAAAAATAATATAAAATGTTAATTACTTCTTTAGATTTTTTATTATTTACCAAAAGTAGAATGTTTGCATAATTTTTATGTTTTTTATGCAAGGTGCTTTTAGGAGAAATATTTTTCAATTCTAATTAATATCTATTTAAATGGTTTCTAGAAACACTGTTCTAGCCCTGTTAATGAATTACTGTTACAAAAATTCTGTAAAGGTTCTTTTACAGTTGTCTAAATAAGGAGACTTTTCTTTATCCAATTATATGTTCTAAAAAGTATCCGATCACACCGATTATTTTCTGGAATAGTGAAATTTAATATCGTTCACTCGGCGGCCATAAAAAATAAGGCGATTTACAGATGGGGGGTTTTCATTACACTTCAAGTTCATATATGTTCATGTTAGTAGTTATAAGAAATACCTAAAATTATAAATTTTGATGAAACTAGAAAAAGATTTATTTGAGGGGGCCAGGCCCCTCTAAAAATTATTTGAGGGGCCATTGGCCCCCGTGGCCCCCGCGGCTCCTACGCGCCTGGCTTGGTTTACCGAAAGCCAACACATTTGCCTTTCAGAACTGTACAAAATTTATATTTTGCTTTCACTTTTTTTTGGCTGATTTAAAGAAATTGTAGGTTAAATCATAATACTTCTACCTGTTTTTGTACAGAAACAATGCTACTAAATCAAAAGCAAAGCAAATTTGGATCTGTGAATATATTATAGAGACAAAATCCACTACTGTGTATTCGAACAAAATTAATTATTATTACTGTCCAAAAATTTTACTGGTTGGTATTTCACAAATATCCGCTTTCCAAGCACACAATAACACAATTCTGAAAAGAAATAGCATTATCAGAAAGATTTGAATAAATATGTAATAACAATTCCAGATAAATAATAGATACTAATGCTAGCCTTGGCCTTAAACGTATCGGCTTAATCAAACCCATCGAGCTTAGTTCGATATTGTCACATACGAACTCTCAAAGCAGGTAAGTGTAGGAAAATCGTTCAAGGTCTCCAAGCAGAAGCATTTGATAAATCCAACATCGTCGTGGTAATTGTTGACCTGGCTTGGCTTCGGAGTGACATTTAGCAACTGCCGTAAAATGTTTCGAAAAATTCTGGTTGCCGCTTCGTTAGTGCTGATGGCTTGGGATGTAAGATGTAAGTACTCGTATAGCTTTTTCAAGTTCTGTTATTAATGCTTTAGGGCAGAATGTAACATAAATGTACCTAGCATTTTTAATTTTTGAAATTATGTTTTAAGTATCTGAGCGGCAGTTTTAGATTTAAGTGGATTTTGACATTTAAAACCATATTTAGAATTTACAACGAATAAGTATAACTACCGTTTAAGTGATTCTCAAAGAATCAAATATCATTAATTTTTTCAAGAAATATTCAAACACCAATCAGACAGTGAAATTGTTGTAGAATGTGTTAGCTAACCATGTAAACCATGTGCAGCAAGCAAACAGCTGATGAGAATGTTGCATTCCAAGCAAACATGCCAAAACAAAAAGTAACCTTGTAGTGCGTTTTAAGTGCTAATTTAATATTCATACATAATTCCAATCTTAATATTGGCACATTTCTTAATTCTTTTTAATAGCTTTGCCCTTATTGTGTTCACGATGATTTTGAATTTTAATTACTTTTATTTTATATTATTTCGAAGGTTTCAAATTTCAACTAATACTACCACTTTAGCTATTCCGTAGTGAAAATTAAAATTATGCTTCAACGTTACAACATCCTATTAATACGCTATATATCATTTATACTTTACTAACAATAAATAAGAACGTGAATAAGTAGATTCAGTTATAATTTCTTAAAAAACTATATTGTTAACGGTTTAGTTTTTCGTTTTAGTTCACCATTTGTATAGGCTACAAGAGAAGAACAATGTCAATCCTAGATAGTAGACACACAATAGTTACAGCTATTTTCTAATCCCGATATTTGTTGGGTTAATCAATTAATTAGAATTTATTGAAAATTTTAATTATAAGCTGCCACATTTACCCATTCTAGCTTCTTTCCTTTTGTTCTGGTAGTTGTATTTTTAATTTTCTTCCGATGTCTTGATTTCTTCTCTTATCTGTCTTTCATCATTCTTTACCGAATCGCTATCACGTAAATTTTATGTAAATATATAATCTTGTAGAAAGTGATTTTTATTCTTGAATATTTACATAAAAATGTCTACTATACTATAATGCATTGCACACACAGATATTTAAATTCGCACACTTGCTTAATAGCTGTGCCTTCAAGTTTCGCGTTCACAGCAGTTGCACTATTTGATATGGTTATCACTTTTATCTATTCACTTCTAATTATGTTTGCAAGTTTTCCCCTAAATCGCCTGCAGTTTGGCGAGTAGCATAACATCGTCTGCGAAAGCACACGCTTTCTCATGCACAATCTTTTTCGATATTAAATTCATAATGCATCATCGATATTTAGTCACCACTCAAAACAAAACTGCAGAATATTCCAGCTTCCATATTATTCATTTATCATTTCGTTTACTAATTTTTACTACTCCTGCAACTAAAATGGCATATACATACTAAAATATACGTCGCTAAGTGACATTTTAATCACGCCATTATAACCTGTGACTAAAGCGCACCTTAGTCACGGGCTGAAGTTGGCAACGACGTTTAGTCACGGGGTGAAGTTACGTTCAGATAGTATTTGCTTTATTAGCCACATCCAAAACTGAAATAAAGTTTGATGTTTGTGGTTGCAGAAAAAGTATAGTATGCAACACATTATATACACTCGTCTAGACACTCGTTTTTTGAACCCACGCTACTCTACGCTTCGCTTATGTTTAAAAAACTCGTGACTAAAATCACGTTTTTAAAATTTGTTACATACTATTCTATTATCAGAATGTCTTATAGAATAAAAGGACATAAAATTGCTTATAATTTAATTCGTCCATTTTCCAAACAATAAATGGTTAACATTTTCGAAACGAAACATTTCCCATAAAACTATTTTTCGTACGATTAGGGATTGTGACAAAAAAATTCCATGTCTGAATTTATCGAAAGTCAATATGAGGACTAACTACGATGACGAACCTATCAAAAGATCGTGATATGAATATTTCAGTCAAGTCAATTCAAGTTCTAGTTAAAATGCGTCCTATAGAAGAGCATGGGCCCTTATCAATAATTTAGATTCATTTTAGAATTTCCAGTGATTTATAAATATAGTAATATATAATAAATATAAATAAAGTTCAACAATAATCTTCTACATACCATACCACTTTGTGCCAAAACTTTTGTTACATACCACGCTTTTATACCCTGATGGAACTTTAGTGATTTTCGCCACACACTCTTTTATTAGGTACCTACTTCATTCATTACACATATGAATAATAGTAAACCCAGCACTACGCTTTGCCTTACTCTTGCAACACTTACAAATATCCCTGACGCTTTGTTATGTATTCTCACTTGGTTACTGGTTTTTGCGTATAAAATTTTCATAGCTTCTAGTTTTTTGTTCATTTCTTTAAGCTTTCTCATGTACTCGCTCTACTAATATAATCAACATATTTTTTCAAATCGATAAAACGTATACTTAGGTTGTAACGCGGCTTTATGCCATGTTCGTTTATCTAGGTAGTTCA
Source organism: Agriotes lineatus (assembly GCA_940337035.1). Lineage (NCBI taxonomy): Eukaryota > Metazoa > Arthropoda > Insecta > Coleoptera > Elateridae > Agriotes > Agriotes lineatus. The sequence goes on from CALNHX010006798.1 coordinate 64,762, forward strand.
GGACACTTTTAAATTACCTCAGTTCGTAGCTATGAAGCATCACTGTCTGCCAAAAACAAAAAGTTGGCCTGCAATTCAGGTCCTGAAATCAACTTCAAACAATATGCACTTCAAAAGTCCATTTGATTACAACCAATGTAATACAAATATGCAGACATAAAACAATATCGTAACTAGGATTAACTCCTAGAATAAATGGTCATTCCGAAACCCAACGATGTTAGCTAAGAATGTTTCGTATGCTACAAAAAACATTTAAGGTAGGCCTTGGAAAGTAAGATAGAAAATCTAGTCATGTCTTAAGTCTATAGGTGAATATCAGATTGCATTTTGTTTATGAACACATTTGTCACTGCGACAGGCAAAAGTTTACACTGCATTAAGTTTACTTGTATCAAGCAAAAAGGAAATTAGGATGCATTTACACAACAACAACGAATGTATTAATCAGAAGAGTGAATAAAAATTGTTTTTATTTAGTACTTTGTATATTTTTAGGAAAGTAGTTCAAGATCTAGATGTAATTTAGTTCTCTCTGACTTATGGTAGTTCATTTGCTTCAATGGATATATATTAAGTTATGGCTGAAATAAATTTATATTAAGCGACATTAAAAAGACACCGAAGTAACTGTCTTTAATACTAAAATATTATGCTGCATATAAGTAGCCGTGCCTTGCACTGTAATCTGATACACCCGCTCTGCCCGCCTTCGAGTATTTAAACACTAGCTTCAGGCCGCACCCAAAACCGTTTCTGGGTTGAATCTATTGTCGCAGACACCAAAAGAGGAAAGCATCAACATTTAATAATTGCGTATAGGTACGCAATTCTGCTGCCTTATATCTGGCGCAGGCTTCCACACGTTACTCGAAAGAGTTACGGGTTGCGTAGCCTGTTTGGAGAATTGCTCAAACTGACTATTTTTGTACATCCCTTAATCGTGTTTCTACTATACTTCTTAGCGTTCTTTCTAATATTCCTTCATAAATTGTGATAGACGCTCTCCTGGATCCTTTTGCTTTTTTGAACTTGATTACTAATTTCTTGTAATTCTTTAATTCTACTTTACCCCACATACTTTGCTTCTTCCGATCTATCTCGGTACATCCTGGCGTTTTTCCCAGTCACAATCAATTCAGGGCTTCAACTACTTCTCCAACGCTAATCCTCTTAATACTTTGCTTTCCTGAGTTACCATCTAATTGTTAGTGTTTTCTTAAATATTTACTGCTTTTAGCCCTTCCTCATTTCATAGTTTACAAAATTGTTAACGCCATCTATGCACTATTTTGTCCTCATCTGTTTCAGTTTTGTGGCGGTCTATTTCTAAAGCTTTTAAGCAGTCTGTCAAAAGATTTTTGGTTATCTCGACCACTTTTCTCCCAAGTCTTGTCAAATACCTCATACAATTTTTATTTAGTTTTTTTGATTTCGTATTCACTTTTTCCTTTGCACTTTGTAGTCCCAATATGTTACCGTAGTATTTTTTTTTTGTAGATGTGTTTTCCGTAATTTTTTCTTTTTTCACCTTCCTTTTAACTGTTTCATTCCACTAAACAGTTTGTCCTACAACATTTTTCAACCTAGCACGTTTCTTGTCATTTTTATTATTCTCTCTTGGAATAATATCCCCTATTGTTTATATTTATCGGTGCTTTGGTTTCATTTGTCGTGTCAATTTTCTTATCCAACAGCTTCTGGAAGTCTTCAATCTTCAAATCTCTGAGTTAGTAAAATCTAATTTTCTTCCTACTGGTGTTTTCAGTCTTATTTTGCCCAATTTCTTGGTTAAATTCATCTCGCTTAATAAATAAGATTCTAAAAGAAACGGCCACTACTAATTTCATGGTTGCTTTTAAATGTGAATTCGTTGTACGGGCACTTATACGAAACTCATTTAACATTTTTCCTACCCAAATTTCCACTGCAACTTGGAAGCTTCTCTGCCAACCGTGAGGTTAACTCACCTGCTATTATAAATTTTCCTGTAAAATCTTACTTATTTAAATTAGGTTTATTATTGAATACTGATGGACACTTTAATATATATTATGTTCAAATCACAATTTCCACATTTTCTTGGAGCCATATATTCGTAGTCAGTTGGTCCCTCATTTAACTGCAATTCAGTATCTTGCATCTTCGTAACTCTTCGGGATTAAACTAAGTGATAATAAGGTCATCAATTCGATACCACTTTGTACGTTGGCTTTCCCTAAACAGCTTGATGTATCTACTGTGATTCAGAACATTTAAAAACTCGTTATAGATAATGGTCTCAAACTAACATAAAAATATTATTTATTATTTAAAAAAATGAAAGTTGCTTTTAATGCAAACCAGCTTGAATCATCACCTTGCAATACACGAAAAACAACACATAAATTATGCTAATTAAATTACTAATTAGGTAACGGAAACTGTGACAAACTCGGAGTTCTACTTTACGACGAAATTGGTTGCAAACCAGTTAAAGACCAGCCAGATGATCTCTGTCCATCGAGATACGATTGCTCGCATCTGGAAGAGAAAGGGGAGCATTGCTTTTTCCGAGGAAAGAAATACAAGAATAGAGAAGGTATACCTGACGATGATCTTCATAGTTCCTGCAATGGGGGATGCTTCTGCGAGGCCGCTTATAACCCTTCTTTTAATTTCTCATTGTAAGTATAGAGAAAATACAAGCATGCGATACAATAGAATATAATAATCGCTAGGCCGACATAACTTTTATTTGTTTTGTTATGTTAACTTTTAGAATCATTGATTTTTAACTAAATCTTACTATTTTGATATACTATTTTCCTAGGCTTTACTATGCAAAATAAGGTTTAAGAGAATACAATACCTCTAGCCCTGTTTAATATAGTAATTTATTTTGGCAGTTCCAAATTAACATGCGCGCTTTCGATTGCCCTGAATTCTTAGGAGGAAGTCCTTTGAACAACATCGATTGCATCCGAACCTACACTCTGACAGGCTGCTGTTCATCTGGGCAAATATGCCGTAAGTTAACCACAGCTACATAACAAACTTAGTTCCATATATGTTCTCTTTTTCCCTAGCACCATTTGAAAATATAACAACTTGCAAAGTGGGTGAACATACGTTCAAGGAAGGCCAACGATTTTCCTTAGAAGGCTCATGCAGCACGTGTATTTGCCAAGAAGGCTTTGCAGGGAAATTTGAGGCTTCTTTCTGTAAACGTCATACTTGTGTAGTTGAATTAAGACACGCGGACGATATAAGACAACACTGTGCCCCTATCTATCTGGGTGGTCCTCTATGTTGTCCCTTTTCATGGGCTTGTCGTAAGTACTTCCTCTAACTTGTTTATTAAGTTTATGAATATAATTTTATCCAACACCGTGAGTTATTAAGCCCATAACTATGGCGATTTTAGGAATTTAAAGTGGCCTATAAGTCACTAGTGAGTTGTAAACCATAAGTCACTAGTGTGTTATAAACCATAAGTCACTCTTGATAAAATAAAACGATTGAAAATTAACATTTTGTTCAGAACACATTACAGAACATATTACACCCACAACACAATATTACATACTCAATATAATACATTTTAGAACATCACTTATTAATATTAATATTTATATTAATGTCAATTGCATAGTTGTTACTTCTAGTCATTTGACAATTGACATTATCATTGGAAATTTCATTACGTGATTCTGCGCTATTCACTACAATACAGTACAACAGTGGCGGTGGTGAACTCAGAACCTCCTTGAATTTTTCTTACCGTGTTAATTTTTTCTCCCAACAACTCTTCAATGTACCCCTCTGCCACAGTAGACGCACCATGGCGTTTAAGCGCTGTTATGTCGCCTCCACCATTAACCAACAGTGTAGCATGAGACCGTCTCAAACTGTGGCCAGTGTACGCCTCTGCATGTGGTAGTTCCCAGTAAGATGCGATTCGGAATGGCACCTTAGACAATGTGTTTACTCCAACTGGTTGAATCGTGCATTTTTGATGTTTGTAATTCAAACAAAATCTACGGTGTGGTACCTTGGCAGGTCTTAATGAAACATAGTTTCTATAGAGATCAATAGGACTGACAGGATATCTCTCGTTTATGACACTGTTGGTTTTTGTATCAGGAATGGAAATATACAGATATTATCTCTTGTCTTCGATGTGCTCGACACTCAAATTTGTCAGCTCAGTACAATGGCATGCCCGGCAATACCCATTATTAGTGCAACCTATAAACATATATTTAAATAGATTTACGGAAATCAAATAGGCACTATCTCACCTTCTTCATCAGATATTCACTGTCCGGAGCACTTCTTTGAAACTGCTCAATATGTTCCTTTTCCAAAATCTTGGCTTTCTTTGGTTTATGTGCTCTTGACTCACTTTTCAAGAAAGATATAAGCCTACCACATTTCGATATGTTGACATTTTTATGAAATTTTAACGTTGCTTTCAACATCGAGTATTTTGTCCACATTGACGAACCTACATTTTTCTTTCCAATTTCAACAAAATACGCCAACAATATTTCTTCCTTTATACCACTAACTCCTTTCTCTTCTCTCCAGGACTTGAATAGCCCGGATTCCTTTTCATAGATATCCTTCGATTTCTTGGGTATTATTTTGGATAATGCTAGTTTAGCATCGTTTTGAATTCCAGCCGAAACAATAACTTTTTCTTCCATTAGGTATTCGGCGTCGATTTCGCGTGTTGACATTTTTGTAATGTAAACAAAACTTTTATGTGCCATGGTGATCGCGTCAAAGCCTTCCCATAAATTGAACTACTTTTAATAATTTGTCAAATAAAAATGTCACAACTGTCATCAGAAAAAGGATGCGTTTTAACGAAATTCTGAAGGTGTTGGATAAAATTATGTATGGAACTCGTGTGTTATCGGCATAAGTCACTCTTAAAAACAAAGCCACTCGCACAAAGTGCTCGTGGCTTACCCGTTTTTTCTCGTGACTTATTTCCCTTATAACACACTTGTACCATAAATAACTATTACACTTACTGCTCTGATACTCGTTCGGACTTTATATTCAAAGTATGTCCTGCTTGAATATACATTAAAGTAAACTGGGCTCTTTTAGTAGAAGGGCAACAGACTCAACCGTCTCACTCGGTTTTAAGGTTGATTATGTGATGCTATTGATCTCTTAGAAGCACTGACTTTCTGTTGCTATTATCTATTGAATTCTGCAAGTGGTCAGTAAGCTTACTGGAGAAGAAAAGGTGCTCTTACTATAATATACATTATTAAAGCTTTACAGACTTAGCAACACTGTGTGGTACTTGTACAATCATCTTAGCTCCCTACTATATCATGAAACAATAACAACACAGTATGTAACGTAGATAGTACAGAATTTTCAAAAATCGGAATAAAAATTGTAGATAAACCAAGAATATGACAAGCAGAACTACAAATTATTTACTTATTCTGTTACTTAAACTGCACCTAAAAATCATTATTTATTAGACAATCGCAAGGCAAGTAAACCGAAATATAACTTAACTGCCACTAACTAGTCATCTAGTAAATGAATCATTAAATTGGTGCAAGAGTATTGCTCAGTTTTAATGTAAAATAGCGCTATGTGAATATTATCAGCCATTTAAGATTCACCCTATACAGTAGTACTACATTGACACGCCGTTTATAAGACGGGAGAGAAAGGAACCATCATCAACTGTTCCAACGTCAAAGAAGTTTTCAGTACCTATCTTCTTCTTGCATCTTTGCTTTCTTCTTCTACCACTTTAAGCCTTACTTCCAAGCTGGGTAGTGCAAATACCTTTTCAACTCTTTTCCAGTTTGCCCTCTGCAGCACCCATTATATAAATGTTCTTCAATCTATTTTTATTTATTATTGCCATGTTGGCGAAAACTAAAAATTCAAATGGAAATCAAAGTACCGTATTATAATCCAAACCAAGATAAATATTCGAAATCTAAATGCAAATCACATCGAGTATCCAAAATTACAATCTCATTCAAAGTGCTAAGCCCTAAGTCGTCGTCGAGAGTGATAAATAACATATCAAGTCAGAAATAAATACGGGGTCTAATTTCGAAAAATCCCTTCATAGTGGGTGCTTAGGTTACTAATGGAATATACCTACTTCCCGAATTTCAAGTTTCTAGATCCAGGTTTTGAGCTGGTCGTTTATAATATTCCAAAAAAGTACAGTAATTTTCAATGTTCAACAGTTATAATAATTTAAGTAGTCTAATTAAAGATTATTTAAACAAATCGTGCACAATTTCAACAATACTAAAAAGAGATCATCTTGTTACGATGGAAAGTGTCATTTCTCATTTACGCCTCTGTTGCTGTCGGTTCGGTAATTTTGAATCTCGCCATGTATTTTAGGTTGTCTAAACAGTTTTTAATGACGTGAAATTGCAATTGGTATTTCTTTCTTTCACAAACTCCCCATTACAGTTTCACCTATTTTTCCAGCGTGCACTTCATTTTTGGAAATTTTTAAAGACCATAATTTTACTTTTACTGTAAAATGCGATTTCGGAAGCTTCTTTTGGGGATGCTTTGCAAGCGATTTTATCCCAAAAAATCGCCTCTAATGTGGGGCAAGTTTGGTTTTACTGGTTTGATGAATTGCTGCACCCATCTAATTACTTCAGGATTTTATAGTATTTGGGAAGTAAAAAGCCGTTCGCCCGGCCACAACCTCCAGCCCTTTTTTCTTCATATCATTTTCCTTCTTCGCTGCGCTCTTTATTTTGTTTTCCTTCTCCGATATTTCTACAGATGATCTCAGATTCGCCGTGCTACCTATCGAAAATTCATGGATGTTTAAAGTGGCTTTCCGCTGCTGTTCTCCCGCCTGCGCTTGTTGGATTGCAGATTTGGCGCAGAGAAAAGTCCACACGCTTTCAATTGCGAACCCATCCCAGGTTTTCCATTACGTTTCCCAGCTATTTAGATCAGGTTTTTCATTTATTCTAACCTTTCTCGGGGCCAACATCATCATACGCTTTTCACTACTAGTGAAATACATGGCTTTTTAAATTTATTTATTTATTTCGCACTCAGCCAACAGCCGTTAGGCCAATTATAGGCGTCGCTGTGCATTTATGGGGACCCCACTAACGACTATCATGATGTTGTTATGAGAGCCGGGACCAACTATTTCCGTGACAACCGTACCACGAGGCGCCGAGCGAAGCAGCCGTGGAACTCCCATCCAAGTTCTGACCAGAAAGAGCGTTGCTTAACTCTGCTGATCGAACGTGGACGCTTGTTCAAGCTACACCACCCGGGACCCTAAATTGCGCTCATCAGGGTTACCTATCGTAGATGTTAACGTTTTGTTTAACACTTCTGTAAATGGTTGTTTACTAATCTAATTTTATCGTAATTTTGTAGCTGGTTATATACCTATTTGGTCCCACTTTATGTGTTTTCTAATTTTACACTGTCCCTTTTGCTTGCTAAAAATAGTAAACGGTGAATCCGATAATATAACATAGGCGAGCTATTCGGCGAATATGCAAAGAACTTCTAGTATTTATAACGTTACGTTGGGTGAGGTAGTGTTCTCGATCTCGATTTTGAAAATTCTGGAAAACTGATTCTTGATCTCGAACATCCATTCTCGTATATTATATACGTGCATACCGAATTGAGACAGTAGCAACTGCTTAACGCTAAACGAAATCATTACCTGCTCCATGTATCAATGTTCTGGTTTTCCTTAAAAATATTTATACAGCTATACTTGAAAAGGCAAATCAGCAGAACTGGCTCAAGAGTTAAAGCTGTGGGTTCGATTCCCACATACTCCAACGGCCACGAAAGATCGAGCGCCGAGCCCACTGCGATTACCAAATCCGGTGTTGGCATCATGAGGTCTTAATGCCTCACAACTTCCTCTAAGAGGAAAGGTCGATTCTGCATCGTTTTATACAGGTGTTAAACATCCTACTGAAATCTGTGGAGATCGATAATTTGGTTAATCTCGTCTCGAATATTCGAGAATTTGGTTAATGTCGTCTTGAATGTTTGAGATCGAAATATTTCGATCTCTATCTCGAATTCAAAGCCAGACGAGAGGAGATCGAGAATTATCTCGTCTTGGCGGCATAACCAAGGTGAGATCTTGTTAATAATTGCTGCTGCTAGTCACTCTAACCTATAGCTTTTTCATTCAGGGCTTTTTATACTTGGATAAATCGATTCCGTGCGCTTTGTCTAATCAGACTATTTTGCTTGTGTATTATTTATATAGTATGTATTTGTATATTACTCATCTCATTGTTCTCTTCCAAATATTTACGTAATAACATCTCTTTTAGTGTATTGCGATCGTTGCTTTGCATTAATGTATTTTTTATGCTTGACACTATCCGTTGTTGTTTTCCTTGAGTAGTTATTACCTCTTACGTTGCATATTGACTACTCCGCATAGTTCAACGGAGTGTGTCACGAGAAGTTATTGAACCTAGCGCCCTTAACTATTGCTTTCTTACTTATTTCAATTAGAAAAATTTATTACGCACGCCGTTTGCCTGCGACCCCTCTCTGATATTCTGTTGCGGGTTAGTTCCGACGTCAATTGAGGCCATTCTTTTATTGTTACATTTTACTCAAAACTAATGTAACGATCTCCTTAAATGAAAATTTTCTTCGCTTTGTTCAACCTACACATAGAATATTCCATAAAGCACCTTGATTGATTTGTAGCCAATTATAAAATCTCAAACAAGTTTTGAAATCATTATTTAGAGCCTGAATGTTGTTACGATAACGTGATTGGAAGCTTTCACTTCCTGGTATTCTTCAACTTGTTTCCCCGATGCTTACCAAATCTAACCTCTGCGTATTCCAATATTTAATACAAAGTCTCACTGGTTAATCATTTCTGTATAATAAATCGAAAATGATTTACTATTTATTTATCTGCTAACAATTTCGTCACCAATAGATGCATCTTAAATTCGTAGTCCCATATTTCGTAACTTGCTCCGCAAATAACAAAATCGTTATGACGATAATTAATAATCACGTATAATACCATGAGTAGTCAAAGTTATGTCGACTCTTTTTGCAGTGGTATCACGAATGTGGGATTAGGACAAAGCGCAATGGACATGAGTAGTGATACCACCGCAAAAATAATCTACTTAACTTTGACTAATTATGGCATTCGAGGAACTATTCAATGAACCACTTTTTCAAATTAGTTTTCAGTAAATCTAGTAACAAACTAAGCAATTTCTATAGTAACAGAACACTAATATTGACTTTTTCTAATAAAAAACCCATTTGTTTAAAATAGTCACTTGAATACCTTCTAGGAAGATATATCCACTGATATTTTTTTATTGGTCAAGAAACGTCAAAATTCTGGAGTTTTATTGGTCACTTTTTGACAGATAACAGGTGAATTGAATAGTCATTAATATATCTCATTTAACATGCTTATTGCCCTATCGTATAATGATTAGTTAAACTGCATATATGAATTACGTTATACGTATATGCTATTTCATATGGCCTATATAAATCAAATAAAAGCGCCCAATTGCCGAAATCAATTTTCAATATTAATGATAATCTCATATTTACTTTTCAGCATCCGAGACTGATATTTTCAGCCCTGCAAAGAAGAATGATACAACTGGTAACAGTGTTTTGCTGGTATAGTTAATATGTACTTTATTAAAATTGTGAATTTTTCAGCGAAAACTTGCAAATTTGGGGAGAGAGACATTAAAAGCGGTCAAGTACTAAAGAAGACCGTGGAAAAGTATGGAAAGAAGTATGAAGTGAAATGCGACTGCCAACTACCTCCCTTGCTCACTTGCGTTGTGGAGAATTAACTTAATTTTAATAGATGACTGTAATAATTCAAAATGTGTTCACACTTTACCACATGTGATTACGACGCTCTTATAGCATATTAGTACAAAGGTAATTGCTGCTCGATAGATCCAAACCAAATTACGTCCAAATAATACATGTTCCGTCAACGATTTTTCACTACTACAATAATTTCTACTTTATGTAGAGAAAACCAATTTTAGAACTGTTATAATCAAATGTGGTAATGTAAAATCAATAGTAAATGTAATCATAATTCGTATATATCAATTGAACCATAATTATGTATTGCTGACATATTATTGAATAAAATATTAAAATTATATTGGCTGCGTTATTGTGCTCAAATTTATTATAAACATTAATTAATCAAAACCTTAATGTAAGTGCACTTATCAATTTCAATTGCATTTAAAATTAGTCATACATGAATCTTTACAGGTATTTGCACTATAAAAAACTTTCCACATTTAATAATGTCAATCATAGCCGAACACGGCAAGCGACCCTGAAAACCATCAGAAATCTCAGCTTTTTAATTTTCAAATTTGTAAAGTAAGTAGTTTTATTAAATTTCTTTTGCAGTGAATATTAATCCGACATGATTTTTACATGTATTTTTCAGTAATAATGTATTAAGGGCAAATGATTTTGCCAGTAAAAATGTTTTACGAAAGTATTTGTATATTGGCAATGGCACAAGACAAACTAACTTGATCAAATTCTCGAGCCGAAGGCGAGGGAATTTGTCAAAGTTAGTTTGTCGAGGGGCATTGCCAACAAACAACAAATCTTGAGTAAAACATTTTCCAAGCAAAATCATGAGCCCGAAATACATTTTGTGGACTATTTCCCAAGTATCGGTTAATTTTGACATTTATACTGATGCACAATGACAGTTTTAAATGACGTTTTTGAAATGTCACCTTGATTAAAACAACATATTTAGTGGTTGCCATGGATATAAGTGGTAAAAGAAACTGATAAAATCCCAAGGGAAAATTTTGATTTTTTGCCACTATAAAAGCACGTGATTAGTTGAATTTTGAAAAAGCATGGCATTTGATTGGATAATAAGAGATACGGGAAATAGTCAATATACAGATTCATTCATGGCCGAAATTGAAGCGTTTTTGATAAAACAAAATAGATACTTTTATGCATAAGTCGTACCATTCCTCAAAATATATATTTTTTATTTTAAAGTGAGTATATTTATCAAATTCAATTGCATTTAATATAATTCTACATAATTTTTACAGGAAATTGCAGTATAAATATTTCTCTTTTAATAAAGTTAATCATGGTCGAACATCTCAGGCATTTTTGTTAATGCAAATTAACGGGTTTATACATAATTGTTGATTTAAAAATTGTTAAAGTAAATACATTTATCAAATTCATCTACTTTTAGTAATAATCGTACATGATTTTTTACAGATATTTTCAATATAAATTTACCATACTTTAGAAAAAGTCAGTCATGGCCGCACAGGGCAAGCGTTTCTGAAAAAAGAACCATATTAATAGCTATATACAAAACTATCAGAAAAATTATCAAATAAATTTCAAATCTGTTAAGTAAGTACAATAAGCAAATTTTTTGCATTTAATATTAATCCTAAATAAATTTTTATAGGTATTTTCAAGATAAATACTCTATTATTAATAAAGTCAGTCATGGTCAAACTTGGCAGGCGTTGTTGATAAAACGAAATAAGTGACTTTATGCAAAATAGTCGGACTATTCTCAAAACATTTAAAACTTTAAAGTGAGTATATTTATCAATCTCAGTTGCATTTAATACTAATCCTAAATGAATTTTTACAGGTATTTTCACTTAAAATTTTCCCCTTTTAATAACGTCAATCATGCCGAACACGGCCAAGCATTTAAAATAAAGCAAATTATAAGTCTATACATATTGGTGGCACGAATCTTCAAATATGATTTAAAAAAAAATTCAAAGTAAGTACACTTATTAGATTCATCTGCTCTGGCTTTTAATACTTTTTTCCTTTACAGAAAATTTAACATCTAACACAGATTACTAATAGATGGATAATGTTTTCGAGTTCCAATAATAATAACTTACGCTTATAAAACTATTAATAAAATAATGATTAACAGGTAAATATAAACATATGAGAAAGTTAATTTTTTCACTTGCTTATTATTTTTTAATTTGTAATACCATGTTTTTGTACTTACAGATCGTAACTTTGTGAGAATTTTGTATTTTAAAATGTTTTTAAACACTGAAGAACACACCAGGTGTCGAAATATATGAAATATTTGACTAGTTTTTTAATTTTAACATATAACAACAAAAACAGCTGCTGTTTTGCCTTTTGAAATCGATTTATGGAATAATCATCCAGCTACTGTGTACCTACCAAATAATTAATAATACCAAAAAGGTCCTAGAATTATTGTACAAAAAAATTACAAAATTATTTTGCTTTGGCACAACCTGATGAAGTCTTGTTTTCGATTTTGACAATTTTTACAAATGTACCAGTGGGCCGAAGTATCGATAAGGATCTTGCACCGTCTCATCTAATTTTGAACATCAAATGGCTTATTTCAGAAATCGAATTATTAAAATAAACATTTTTCTTTTCTTTTGGAAATGAAGTGAGTACAAAGTTTTTATAAAACAGTGACGTTTAGACCCCTTTCAGACGTGGATACTGTATGCGAGATACAGAATCGAGGTGGATACGTGGAGCTCTCAGTTACTTGCAGTCCAGTGCAGTGCAGTTATAAAACTAGGATTGCTGTTTTTTATTTCTGTCGAAATAGCCGGGGTGTGCTGTAACCCAAAGACAGGGATTGAGCTTTAGTAAACTGATAATTTTTTCATAGGCAGACATTGTATGCTCCATGGTCGCACTGACTGTATCTATAGTAACGAACGCACTTTTGCACACTACTCATTCGATTTATTACAAATGAACGGGCTGCGCGCGCTATTGCGCGGTCTATCCTATTCAATTTACCACCATTGTTAGGCCTATTACGTAAGGCTATTCCGTTCTGTTACACACTTGTTACACAATCTTAGAAAACACAACGTTTCGCATGGCAGGAAGCAGAGGGTTCTTTTGTAGAGGAAGAAATAGGGAAATACCCGTCCTCTAAACCAAGAGGAACGTTCACGTGGTGAGGTGGAAGCTCACTGCTTTCACCTAACCGTTGAAAGGTTCCAAGAGGTGCCATCGCACTACTAATTGTCGACATCATCTAAAAAAAAACACGTCAAAAAAGTCCCATACGATCAGTACGTCATCGTATGTGCCTCGAGATGTCAAATTGAAAAAGCTCTGCTAAAAATTTCGCCAGTTTCGCCAATTTTCTAGATCAGTTCGATTCTCGATCTTACATCGATTTTTCGATTCTTAATCTCATGGCTTCTGCCGAGTTATTGGTGTCACCGGTTTCATGCCAACAGAAGGCGAAAAAGGAACAATGGTTGGCATCTCGAGACAGCATGGATGACAGCAGATCACACAAATATCACAAAAATACACATCACGAACTAACGTGTTGACAGGTACACAGTACAGTGTCTATATTAACGACAGTGTGGTCAATTTTGGTCCTGTTTCTGATTGGTTGTCTTAAATCCGCCATTAAGAGTCGTTTCAATGTCCTATTGAATATTTTTAGCAGTGTAAGCATATTTAATTACAAAAAGTTACTAATGTCAAAATAAGACATTGACATTTTATAAATTATCTAAAGTAGCAATAATTTTGACTTTAGTAATAATTTGTTACTAATTGTCACTGATGACACCGTTAAAAAATGAACATGAAAATACTGTCACAGTGTAACAAATGGAGTGAATGCGTTACAGACGACTCCTGCAGTTTACACACGTATTTGTAGTCATATTTCAGTATCACCGTTTTAATACAGTTTTTTGATAAAACGGGAGTTATTTGTAGATACACATTCGTGCAAGTCTAAAGGAGATGTGTTATCATTTGAAGAGAGAATAATTGCTTAAAATGGGCCCTCGGGAATCCGCCCCTCCCCAAGGGGGCTCACGGAGTTCCGTCCCTCTCTAGTGGGATCCTCGGTGATCCGCCCTTTTCCAAGGGGGCTTACGAGGCTCTGTCCCTTTCCAAGGGGGCCCTTGGGGCTCCGCCCCTCTCCAAGGGTCCATCCGGGCTCCGCCCCTCTCCAAGGGGGCTCACGGGCTTCGCCCCTCTTCAAGGGGACTCTCAGGGCTCCGCCCCTCACCAAGAGGGCCCCGGGGCTCGGCCCTTCTGTAAGAGGGCCTTTGGGGCTCCGCCCCTCTCAAAGGGGCCATCGGCGCTTTGCCCCTCTCCAAGGGGGCCCTCGGTGCTTTGCCCCTCTGTAAGGGGCCCTCTAGGATTCGCTTCTCAGGCTCACGGGGCTCCGTCCCTCTTTCAGGGGGCCCTCGGGAATCCGACCCCCTCCAAAAGGCCCTCGGAGCTCCGCCCCTCTCCAAGGGGCCACGGGGCTCCGCCCCTCTCCAAGAGGGCCGTCGGGGCTCTGCTCCTCTCCAAGGGGCGCTCGGGACTCCGCCCCTCTTTAATGGGGCCTTCGCGGCTCCGCCTCGGTCACGAAATCGAGGCGACGGCGAAATGAATGCAAACGCAATGGGGGACATTGCGTTTGCAATTGTCGTGACGGACACACACATTTGGATCGTTCTCCTTTATTTATATGATGATTGAAGAAAATATCCTACGCCTATGATACAATATCGTGTGTTCTGGCTGGCAAAAGTATGCGTGTCTGAACGGCTTCATAAGATCTAATGACAAATCGGTATCCGAGATACAGACGGGACAGCTATCGAAATTCAGGATCGCGATGCTGATACGTAGCCCGATGCATTGTGAAAAGCTCTACTTGACGAGTGTATTTTCTGTATCTGGGATACCGGTATCTCGCATATTATGGTATCCACGTCTGAAAGGGATGTTAGTATTCATGTTTTTATTGCGCGATTTGAACGACAAGTGTATTAAGCAATTGTTCTGAAACTTTTATCTACGTCTCCAAATTTGTATTTACACCTTCGCTTCTCTCTTTATAATTTTTCTCCCGTAATTGATGGTTCGTTCTTTTCTCCTACATGCTACATTTGTTATATTGTGTTTTGATTTTCAGAGAATATCTCACATTCATTATTAACTTATTTTTCTAATATATTTTTCCCAACCAGTCACCGATGGCGTAGAGAAGATTCTTCGAAAATAAAACATCAAGATCTGACAGATCCTTCCTTCTCGCAAAGAAACATTAAACGCCTTTTCATCAAAAGGTATTTACAGAGTCACTTGCTTCTATTATGGTGTGTACATTGGTAAAACGAAACGATCAGTAAAAACCCGTAGCTCTGAACACCACTGTTATCTCAGGTCAGGTCTCGTATCATCAGTTATCGCTGAACACCAACGAGACACCGGTCATAAGATCTTTGATGAAACTTCTGCGACACAAGGATTTTTTATAAATTAATTGAATACTCAATTATGCTTTACAAGAACAGCCCACAGGACTTTTCTAGCAGTGTAGCAAAGTTTTGCCAGCTAGTTCCTGAGCAGGATGCGGTGAATATTTGTAATACACTTCAATACGTGTACTAGCCGTCCACAAGCAACTGACAAAAAGCTCCCTCCTCACAATTTACATTGTCGGGCACACAGATCGCTATTAAACGAATTTGCTGATTGTGACTAAAATAGTCCAAACGGACAGCCCCTACAAAACTACTAAAAGTCATAGCATAAAAAATATTTACTAGACATGAATGAGGCATACAATTCATAACGCTGTAGCCCATATATTCCACAACGATCTGCTTAGAACTATACTGAAATCCGTAGGCAAAAGTTACGATCTTATCGTTCGGCAAATGCTCGTACCTACACGAAAAATCTTTCCCTGGTTTGGCATCTCCGCGACTAGAAATGGCTCGACCGCGATGGAAATCGTAAGAAAGGTACCTGAGGATTTTCAATCCTGTAGAACGGACGACCATGAAAAATCCACAGGACGTATTGACTTTGAGTTCTGTGGTTATTCTGCCCAAGACTGCACGATCGAAGTCTGCGGGCTTTCCCTCAGTATGACGGTGTAGAATTGTAGAAAAGAACAGCCTTTGTAGAAAGTGTTCCTCACGATGATATTAGAGCCTTAATACGGAAAACACTGATCGGAGTATTAAGAGGCCTGAAATATTCCAACATCGTGAAGCAACTAAATAACCCATTATTCTAAGTAAGACAACTCCTGGATATAAAATTAATTTCCATTTGAGCATAATTTATACGTAACTTTCTATCACCTATAAATCCCCATTCTTCTATAGCAGAAAGATAAGCCGTTGAGATTTAAAACATCCCAGTAATCTCAATCGAGGCAAAGGTTACTCTCTTCCTTCCATGTAGAAAGCACTCATTCTTACCCGCCCCCCCCCCTTGACTCAACCGCTACGACTTTTGTAGGTAAACTTCTTCTTTCCGATTGCTAAAAGAGTTTTGCCTCTGGCGTGCTTGAAACGTTAAATTACAGTGCTCTTTTGCTTCTCTCCTAATAAAACCACTTATGAAAGTGAGAGAATGTTGAATTCTTCTAACTCAACAATGACACAGCTCCATCCCGGAAGTCATTTGTTACAAAAAATAATCTGTGGTTGCTCTATATCGTACGACATAACGATTACTACAAATTAACTATAAAATGTGCCTAGTAGAAAAGAAACACAATCGATCTCAGACTTGCTGACTTATATATTTGCTGCTTTGTATTGCGTATTTTTAGTATTTTATGTCAACACAACAGCGGTATAAAATTTACAAACCAATTTTTGTTATATATTTTATACCTTGAACAAATACCTCACTAGAAAAGTAAGCTAGCACTTTTTTATATTTTCTTTTAATAGACTAATATACAAGAGATTCATCAACTGTTAGGTACCTATATAATATGCGGTTATCTCTTGATCACGTAGCTAACTAAAAACTGATATGAGCATGTAAGGTCAACCTTGTGACATATTGACATCTTCATTGATATTTGTTTGCGTCAATTTATTTTCTCAAAAATGACTATACATCGTTGACCCAACTAAAGAGTTATTTACGCCTATCCTTACAAAAACGCGCAACCTTTGAATACAATTTTTCTATTGGCCGAACTTCTAAAACCCGCATCACAAGCAAGTGCGTGCATGGACCAAGGTAATCTTACTTATTTGAAACTTGACGCGCTCTTTCTAATTTGTAGAGTGTGAAACTGGTTTAGCAAACGCATAACTGTGAGGGAAGTGGCTTAACTATTTCTTTTCGGTGAACAATGTTTAATATGTATTGAATTTTATTAACCGCGATCAAAAATTACGCCAATAGATCAACCCAATTCAATAGAGTCTCAAGCGAGACTCATATAGCACCATAAAAAACTACATTAAAGTTAAATCCAGAGGTGCTGCAAGTTCGCCATAAGTTTAGCTGTGGTAGTCAAGCACAGAAAATTTGTGCTAGGGTGCCGTCGTGTCGTATTGAAGCTACATCTAAGTATGGATCTAACTTCCAACGCACAGCTTACAACAACTCTGTACAACTCGTAGAAACTAAAATAAGATCCTGCACACAATTCAATCTATGCAAAAATAGTATACTTAGAATTTTCTCGCCCCCAATACTCCACAATCGGCGCTTGAAACTTTTGTGTGACCAGATTCAATATAAGCGATACGTGCCACCGCGTACAGCAAATCTCGGCACATTCCCTCTACGTGTCCCCCTCCCCACATAAGAAACCAAAAAAGCACAAAACCAGAATGCATGACCTGCTAAAGACACTTGCGGCCAGCGACCCGTCTCTAGCTGCAAGAACCAGCAGGTTCTAGGCCTAGACTTATACGAAACCGATCATATCCGTAAAGTACACTTAAGTCCGTAGACACACCTAACAAAATTAAGAACTCCCGACCCAAAACTCCTAACCTCATAACATATTTGTGTGGCTTATTGGATCCAGCATCTACAAATGCTTCCTTAAAACCGCTCCCCATATCGTATTCGTGGCTTGCTGGGTCCAGTACCTGAATACCACCCCCACGATCGCCTCAAACTGAAACTCGTCGTCTATTGGAACCACCTGGGGTTATACTACCCTTCCCTGCGTCCTTAAAGATCAGAACTACAAAAACGGCGATAATACGCCTGCAACGTAGCAACGACGAAACCGAAAACTTACGGCGAGGGCGACGTTTACCATGTCCCGATGAAGCGCCTTGCTGACGCTCGGGATTTTACAAGATAAAGTTAAGCTGCACTTTGCCTTGCAAATGCAAACCTAATTGCTCGTCAAACAAAGTGTCACTTTTAATCCTAATAAACAATATACTATTTAGACGTGATGACGTTTAGCAAACCTCAGTAGGAGTTCCGCCAAAAGTGACAGCTGTTCAATCGCGCAAGTGTAGACGAAAAACATCGCTGCTGCTGACATCTGTGAATTTGAAGCGAATCTTCTGTATAGACATGAACCACAACAGAGCCTTCCCATTTATACTAAATTTCAAATTTCAAATAAGAATGCAGTAGGCGGCGTTCTAAACCCAAACTATGTTTTACGCTAGGAAAATATAAGTTTGGTTGACTACTTGTGTTTTACAATAATTTCGACATATATAATACAAATAAACATTATAGGCCAACCTTTCATATCCCTCGGATAATTGAGCACTCCGCCTACGGCGTCGTGCTCAAACTTTATCCTCGTGCGATATGGACATCATATCCACTCTCGTTGTACAAACTACTATAGTGATTTGTGGTCTAAACTGTCAAGAAAAGTTGAAACAAGGCCTACCCCAACTCCTATAGAAATGAATTCAGCTATATGTTCTACTATCGA